>QEAR01000044.1:211-170886 GCA_006535965.1 Spizellomyces sp. 'palustris' | reverse complement strand
ATATAAACTTTCTATGATGATAATCATTTCTTCTGGTCATTTTCTTGTTTTTTACTGCGTTGCTGACATTGGGGGGAATTCTGGGAGGCATTGAATATCCATGGGAGATGCTGGGATGCATGATTACGTTATAATATCTCGTGATCCCACATGAGTGGCGTCATGTTTCATTTTCTAAAGAGACCCCCATTTCTTTCCTTCGCCGTCGCTCTCTCGCTGTTGTTTTGATGAGTCAAAGCAAGGGCTGTGAGTCAAAGTGACGTGCAAAAAGTTGACTCACTCCAAGGTTTACCTAACCCCCGTCGCTCTAACTCTCTCATCTCCCACATTGGAGAACCCCGCTTGGTCGTTTGCATCGGGGGGTTTATTTGAACGTCGCGTGTTTGACGAGTCCGTATTGCGTGTTGCGCGTGCGTGCATTGGAGAGGGGAGTAGGGGTTACAAGAGGCGGCCATAAAAGTTACCCGAGGAAAAAGGGTAGTGAGGACTCATGGACACGGACCGTGTGTTGCCTTTGCCGATACCTTCCAACCCACTTGCACCAACGGTAGACGTAGCAGCGGCACAATTATATTTCAAGCGCATGCCGAACGGCGATTTGGTGAATTTGGATGGTCCATCAGTTTTGTATGCTGCTGGGCTCTATTTGGATCGCAACGAGCACGCTCCTGCTGAAGGTAAAAATGACTAGAGTTGGTTTTGGCTTGGCTTGCAACAAAGTCTGACGGATATATACACGTTTTGGTTTCTTGTCTAGTAGCTGCGGAACCCTCTGCGTTGACGGGTTCACCCCCCCAAGTCGTATCCCCAGATCAACTCCAAAACTCACTTTCCGCCTCTGCATCCTTTAAATTGGGTCCCGATTCTGAGGGATCGGATATCGCGGACCATACGCTGGATAACACACTTGATCACCACCATCATCATCTAGACGTGCAGCACGATCCTGTGGCTGCTGCTGCTGCCGCTGCTGCTGCTATTGCTGTGCAGACACCCGGTACAGCGAAACGAGGGACGGGGCGAAGGAGGTCAAAACCGTACGATACCCTTGAAGGAGAGAGTCCTTTGAACGGGAGGCCGTCGAAATCGGCGTCTGCTATGGCGAGGTTGGCTGAAGGTGCTACGAAAGCGATGGAGGAATTGGAGGATGAGTTGGCATTAAAGAGGCGGAGGAATACAGGTTTGTTTTTGTCCTTTTATTCTTGTTTGTGGTGCGTCGAGATTAATAGAAACTTGCAGAGGCTGCCCGCCGCTCACGCGAACGCAAAGCCGTCCGCCTATCCACCCTCGAAAACCAAGTCGCCCAACTCGAAGCCCTCAATTCCAGCATGTCCCTCAAACTCGCCGTTGTAGAAAAAGAGCGAGCCATTTTTGCCGCTCGTGAAGCGGAACTCAATCGGCGTATCGCGAGTTTGGAGGCGAGTTTGCGGGAGGCTCATGATGCGCTTATGGCGCGTGCCATTGGGCGTCAGGAATTGCCTGGTGCGCCTGCTGATGGGGCGGATCCCTTGGGTCCGGCACCGCCTTCGGAGGGATTTGCGGGAGAAGAGTTGTTGCAGGCAAAGATGGGATAATGTCTTGAAATTTTATTGTTTTTTTTTTTTTTGCTAGGTCTTTTTAAGACTGTCAAAGTGTGTGTTTTTGAAATTGGGGGGTTCGTTTTGGAGGAGTTTAGTGTTGATGGCATTTTGTTTGTTGTTTTTGGCCTTTTGTTGAATAGGCTTCTTGTCGCTTTTTGTATATATATAAACAATTGTTGAGAGATACGCGCTTGCGTTTTGGTCCGCTGCGGTGGTCCGCCCCCTTATCAGTCACAGTTGTAAAAAAGGCGAGTTGCTTTTGCTCATTGGCCCCCATCATGCCAACCGTCGAAACAATCTACGTGGGCACCATTGTCCATTCCCTCTCCCAAACCCAACTCGCCTACCTCAACCCAGGCATCCTCGGAGTCCACACCGACGGCACCATCGCCTTTCTCCACACTCTACCCCCATCCACCCCCCTCAACACCTTTCTCACCACCCTCACCCCCAACACCCCCACCATCCGACACCTCCCCCCGCACACCCTCCTCCTCCCCGGCTTTATCGACACCCACATTCACGCCCCACAGTACCCCTTTTCAGGCACAGGCTACACCCTCCCCCTCCTCACCTGGCTAACAACATACACATTCCCCCACGAACGCCGCTTCGCATCCCTCTCGTACGCTGAATCCATTTACAAGCGCGTGGTAGCCAAATCCCTACGATGCGGAACGACGACTGCGGCTTGGTATGGCACGATCCATACACCTGCTACCATCCTTTTAGCGCGCACATGCATGGAGATGGGTCAACGTGCTTTTGTGGGTAAAGTCTGTATGGATCGGAATGGTGGCCAAGATTATGAAGAGTCGAGTGTTGAGCAGTCTATTGAGGATACCAAAGCGTTTATTAGGGGTGTGCAGTCTCTTGATTCAAAGCTCGTTCAACCCATCTTGACGCCTCGGTTCGCGGTATCGTGTACAAGTGAATTATTAAACGACATTTCAAAACTTGCAGACTCTGAAAACCTACGTATCCAAACCCACTGCGCCGAAAACAAGAACGAATGCACACTCGTTGAATCCTTATTTAACCTCCCCTACGTACAAGCATACGCCTCATGCGGGATCTTGGGCCCAAAAACCATTTTAGCGCATTGTATCCATTTATCCGATTCTGATCGAGAATTACTATCACGCACCCAAACCTCCATCTCGCATTGTCCTGTATCCAATTTCGCATTATCTAGTGGAATATGTAACGTTCGTGCTCTCTTGGATTGTGGGATTAACGTTGGATTAGGTACCGATGTTGCCGGGGGGTGGAGTACGAATCTCTTGACAGCCATCCGAAACGCTTTAATTGCTTCTAGAGTTTTATCCATGGCGGATGGAACGCTCCCATTAACGTTGGAGGAATCGTTTTATATGGCTACATTGGGTGGTGCAACGACATTAGGACTTGAATCCGTCACAGGAAATTTCATAACAGGCAAATCCTTTGATGCGATTCTAGTTGATTTGGATGCATGTGCGGATTCGCGACGGGATGAATTTGCGAGTAGGACGGTGGATGTGTTTGAGGGTGAAGATGTAAAACATTTTTTTGAAAAGTTTGTGTTTTTGGGGGATGAGAGGAATGTTGTTGAGGTTTTTGTTGGTGGGCGACGAGTATTTTCTGTTCAAGAGTGATTGGGCTGACATTGTTCTTTTAGTTGGAGGTGTTTTGCGCTTTTTACCGATAGCTTTAGAGTTTCTAGATTTGTAGATTTGCTAGTCAAAATGTTGGGATGGGGGACTTTTGCAGAGACGTGTAACGGTGGGTAAAAAAAATAGAGGTGTGTATATCTGGTTATACCTTTTCTTTTTTGAAAATACCATCACACACACCCCACAAAAAACAAAATAACCACCGATCACCAACTTTTGCAAAAAAAACCCCCTCTTATTAATATTAATCCTCCATCCACTTTAAACTCGCCATAACCAAAAACCTCCTAGGCAACCTCCCAGGATTCGGCGCCAAAACCGTCATCTTTTGTTTATCCTCCTCGACTTCACTGACATAGACAAACCCCGCTAAATTCGTTCCAAGGACTAGGGCACTCTCTTGTTCGGGTGACATGTTTGATGGTGGGTCGGGGAGGGGTGCATTCGAGACTGCTAGAATGGAATGGAGGAGAATGTCGCCGGGTTCGACTTTGACCAGTCGGGTTTCTTGGAGGAGGCGTTCGGAGCCTAGTGGGAGGGCGGAGGAGGGTGCCAATGTACCTTTTGAAAACAAAATTAAAAGTTAGTACACACATACGCAAAGTCTGTATAAAATACTATTTTTTGGCATTATGCATACCTTCACCAACCATCCGCACAGCAACATCCGCAAAAGACACAAGAGAAGAATAAGGACTTAGTTCCCCTTTAAGCGTTCCATAAAAGTATTCCTTAATTTTATGCATTTGTAATTGTTTGCGATAGGTTTTATCTCGTGTGACGACCTATGTAAATTGTTTATTAACCCATTTTTGCATGTAAAAAAAATAAAAATAACGTACTCCACCGGATTTGGCTAGTTTGATAATGGATATGCCTGAATCGTTTGGAAATCGTTTTGTGAGTTCGCTGTAGAGGCGTTCGTGGCCGAGAACGAGGATAGCAGTCACTAAAAAGCACACATGTTTTGTGTTTAGAATATCGGATTTTTATTTGGTCTTCTTTTACTTACCTCCAAATTGATCAATAGCATGCGTTAACGTCTCGTATCCATCCACATCCACAAACTGTCGTGGGGTATTGATAATACACCCCGAAGAGCGTACTACCCACCATCAACAACCTCATCCAACAACTAACAGAAAAAAACACTGCTGCTCACCATCCACTTGATCCAATTTCTTACTCACGACCCCCGCCAACCGCTCCACCAACGCATGATACAATTTCGGTTTCTCCAAAGCAGAAGCGTACCCATAGTAATACACCAATGGACTCGTTCCAGTCGTTGCAGACGACGCCGAGAATTCTTCTTCAACGTCAATAGGGCGGCTAATGGCTGTTGCTGAGAGTGTACCAGGTAAACTCACGGATCCCTAACATTTTAAAAATGAATACAAAGTTTAACAAGGTATGGTGATGGTACAAATAGTTTTTACCTCGTTGGGATCAATATCGACAAAAATGGGCTTGTTTCCTTGTTTTACTGCATAGTTTAATAGGATTTTGCAGAGTGAGGTTTTCCCAACGTCTTCGGGTCCGACAATCATGACCTACTCCTCCAAAACATTTTTAAATAAAAAGAGCAAAATACAAAACCAATCTTTTAAACAACACTTGTACCTTTGGTCCTGCGTCTCCTTTTTCAGTAGCCGCTGTACGTAACTGCTCCAACGCAAGATGAACATTCAGATAACTCTGCATCGGAGCCTCCTCTGCTATATAATCTACAGTAGCTTTCCCTCGAACGTGTTACGAGTCAAAGAAGATATAACAAACCAAACAAAAAAAATGGATGGAAATAAAAAAAGGATATCTCTAATGTACATCCATGCCAGGTGTACACTGCGACTTTTCGACCCGAGAATGCGTAGGTAGGATCCGATGCGAGTTCGGTGCCAAAGATCTCGGCATGGCCTGATTTGAGCTGTGGAAATAAAAGAGGTTTCAACGTGTGGACTTTTTATAGATGGTTTTTTGTATTTTCCTCTTCCAAAATTGTTGGTGTGTATTGTACAATTTATGTGTTGGTAATAGGGTTGTGGATTGTACGGCATGTACACTCTATAATGGTTGGTTTTGTGCTGCTGTGTCCATTGTCCCATACCTTGAGGGTAACGATCCCATTCTCTGAAAAATCGTTTTCGAAACGGAATTCTTGACCGGGGCGGAGGGTGACGATGCGGCCTGGTTCTGATGTTATCTCCTGCGGTGACGAGAGTAGAGTTGATGGGAGATTGTGTATGGAAGATTGTGGAGTGTATATCGTTTTACCTCTTGGGCATCGCCGTCCATGGTAATTCACAGCTTGGATGGCAAGCCAGTGGAACAAAGATGGAGAGGATGGAGTGGAATGCGTAGGATGAGTCATCGGTCTTGTTGACATGGATACGCGCAGAATCGCCTGACTCACGTTGGCTTTCGTAGTCGGAGTGTTGCTTGTTCGGTTTTTTAACCGCCACTCGCAAAATTGTTTTGCTGTTGGAAGCAGTTCATACTTTACTGCAAAGGACGATATTTGTAGCTAGCATTTGTAGGGTACAGCGGGGGTCTCCTAGTAAGGAGTCATTACAGACCTGTTTGTCTCTTGATAGACTAGTCACAAGAGAGAGAGAGAGCTGGGCTCTCGTCGGCGCCGCCCTTATGTCCCAATCAATAACATCAACATCCCTACCGCGCGCAATGTCATTCCGAAACTACGGGCTCCTTCGCGGGTACAGGGCCCAGATAAAAACACGGCCTATTGTCCCCCTCCACCGGCACATGTGGACCAACTCGCAATATACCCGTCACCACCAATGGCAAAATTGGCAGCACAGAAATAGCCGTCATGAACAACGTAGAAGGATATTTGGAGCTGCAAGGGCAACGTTTTCCTTGTTGCGCATGACGGTTGCAGCTGCTTCTGCGGGTGGGGGTATGGTGGCGGTGATGGGGTACAAGTTGAATGGTATGTCTTTCAGAATATGCTGCAACCACGCGATGGGGTAAGTTACAGTACTAACAGACGTGTACAGAACTTCAAAAAGAATATGTCCCAGACTGGATGAAAGACGCCTTTTCAAAAGCCAACGATTTTGTATCAAGTATCGACCTTAGTAATATCGAGATCCCCGAAATCAGACTCCCAGATATTGACGTTGATTTATCAAAGTTTAAATTACCCGATATACTCCCGCAGACACCTCCCGCACTTCCGGGCATGGAAAAAGCTGCTGAAAGATTTGATGAGCTGACGACTGCGGCGTTGGGTGGGGACCCAATTGGGAAGATCCCGACAGAGTTGGATGTTATGAAGGCGGTGCAGCACAAGGCAACGCAGACCAAGCCAATGAGCGCCATGTCTCCACCTGATGAAGATTTGATGGTGTTGACCAAGAAGCTAATCGAAGTCCGGAATTTGTTAAAAACTGTGGATAATAATGCAAAGATGACATTGCCCAGTATTGTGGTGATTGGATCACAGAGTTCGGGGAAAAGTTCCGTATTGGAGGCCATCGTTGGTCATGAATTCTTACCAAAGTAGGTGGTTTTGCAATGAAACATGCATAAAAAGGTGTTCATGTCCATCAGAGTTTAACGCACTGGTTTGGAACAGGGGTACGAATATGGTAACACGACGGCCCATCGAGCTCACGCTCATTCACACACCAAGCTCGTCCGAAGAGTACGCAGAGTTTCCTCAGCTGGGATTAGGAAAAGTCCGCGATTTCACTCAGGTGCAAAAGACCCTAACGGATCTAAACATGGCCGTATCCGACGCGGAATGCGTTTCCAACAATCCGATCGAACTCCGTGTGTACTCTGCCAATGTACCTGATCTCACCCTTGTCGACCTCCCGGGTTACATCCAAATCCACAATCGAAATCAACCCGCCATTCTCAAGGAGAAAATTGCCGACCTGTGCGAATCCTACATTCGCGAGCCTAACATCATTCTGGCTGTATGCGCTGCCGATGTTGATTTAGCCAACTCTGAAGCACTCCGAGCGAGTCGCAAAGTGGATCCCAGAGGGCAACGTACGATCGGTGTCGTCACGAAGATGGATTTAGTTGAGCAGGACACGGGTGTGGGCATTTTGACCAACAAGGATTACCCCCTCCAACTGGGCTATGTCGGAGTAGTGTGCAAATCATCCGGGTCTGGAATGAATTCTCAGGCATTGATACGTTCCGAAGACGTATTTTTCAACTCTCAACCCTCATACCGGGCCAAAAAGGTCATGGTGGGTACTGCGACCCTGAGACGGAGACTCATGCAAGTACTTGAGGACCACATGGGACGATCCCTCCACACCATTGCGGACGCTGTACAATCCGAATTGGATGAATCTCGGTACCAGTTCAAAGTCCATTACAATGATCGAAAGATTAGTGCAGAGAGCTACGCCCTTGAATCCATTGATGCGTTGAAACAGCGCTTCAAGGAATTTGCAAAGCAGTTTGGAAAGCCCCAAGTTAGGGAAGAAGTTCGCACGATGCTCGAACAGCGATTACTGGACATTTGCTCAGACATGTACTGGAATGACCCCAGGATTGGTAACCTACCCCGCCTATGTCTTGTGGATCCCTTTTGGCCCGCCCGGCTTGACATGAGCTCGGGGGCGTTAACCAAGAGTGGCGTTGGACGGGCATCAGTTCAACTTGTCGTGGACGTCCTCATGCGGAATATGGAGCGACTCACTTCCACTGAACCATGGGTCCATCACGCGGAGGGTCGTCGCAAAGTCATGGAATTCACCAATGATCTTCTCCGCACAAAGTTCCATACTGCAGTAGACCAAGTCGAAAACACCATCAAGCCATACAAGTTTGAAGTCGAGTGCTCGGAACTCGAATGGCAGGAGGGCCAAAAGCGGGCTGTGGCATTGCTAGAAAAGCAAATGACAGATGCAACAAAAGGATTACAGGGCATCAAATCGACCATTGGACGCCGAAAATTGCGAAATGCCATAAAATACGTCCAAAAAGCCGACAAGGATGCGGAACTCCGTAAACAAACCTCTGGCGATGCCAAGCCGCTTGATGAAGTCCCGCCACCGGATTCCCTTGACTCGGATCACCCCGCCTACAATGTTAAACTCATGGAACGCGCCCGCGAAGCCCTCAACCTCCAATCCCGCGTCGTCCTCCTCCAACACCGCATCAGCGCCGTCCGATCCCGCCAATGCGGCACCTCAGATAACAAGGCCTGCTGCCCCGAAGTCTTTTTATCCGTGGTCGCCGACAAACTCACCTACACCGCCGTCATGTTCATCTGGGTCGAACTCTTGAATGAATTCTTTTTCCAACTCCCCCGCGAGATCGATAATCGTTTATACTATGATTTGACTCGGAATGAAATCATGGAATTTGCAAAGCAGAATCCCATTGTTGCCAAACATTTGGAGGTTCAGGAAAAGAAATTTACGTTGGAGGTTGTTATGGAGAAATTGAGAGAGTTGCAGAAAAAGCGATAGCGTGAAATTATGGGTTTTTTGCGGGGGATTGGAGGATTTTTCATTTTTTGTTCCGGAACTGTATCTATGCTTTTATCTTTATACTTCTTTTTTCTTCCGTTTCGTTTTGTTTGGTGAAGGTGGATTGGATAAACAGTACAGCTTTCTATTTTTTGTGGATATCTGCCATTTTGGATATTGGAAATAGCAAGATGGTCATACTCTACCGATACAGCATACGGGTACGCACGAATATCAAAACGCCTCTCAGCATCTGACCTGAAATCCCTTCCACGTCACGCCCGTGAACACCGCAATCATGAGCCCCCATGATGTCTACTGCCACTCTACTAGTTCCTTCTTGCCGAAAACTATAAGAGAACCTACAAGGCCCACATTTTACACTCTTTTCATTTCGACATTTCCCGTTAGTTGGAGAACCAACACAAACACAAACAAAAAAATGACGTACGTACACCAACAAAACCCACACAACAACCCCCCAACACTAGGAAAACCACTAACACCCAAAACCTCACCTCCAGCGTCTTCTCTGCACTAAAATACAAACCCAACCTCCGCATCGTCGTGGCCGTTATCGCCACAACAGCCCTTTCCGGCATCGCTCTCGCCGAACGGGACCTCTTCTTCAATCCTACCTTGCTGTTAAGGCACGATCGTCGACATGAGGAACCTTACCCGTGGAACAAGGTGAAGCCGAATGAGAATTTGAAATTGTATGCTGTGAATCAGCGTGTAAGTACCTTTTATTCTTGGGTCCAGATATTTGTTTGGGATGGAAGAGTAAAACCTTTTTTTTTGTTGTTGTTAGTTTGATAATATTGATCCGACGAGCATACCCAAGAGGGAGTGGGATTGATGTGTGTGTGTGTTTTTGATAAAGGGATTTTGGGTGTTGTGGATGAGCTTGCCATCCGAGTCTTTCAAACCTTTGTTGCGCGTTTTCTTGACATGTACAGCCTTCTTTTTTCAAGATTTTATAACAAAGCTTTTTTTTTTTTTGGAGGGATGACCAATCGGACTCTGACAACGGAGATTATTGTTCCAAACACTAGTGTTGGTCCTTCAATACATCTTGTTGCTTCAGCACAAGATATTTGCATTGTCGTCGTTAGGAGGATACTTTGAACCTTTTTTATAGCAAGTTTATATTCAAAAGTGTTTTTATATCCATGTGCCATTATTATGCAACTCCTTTTTTTGACAATCAGCGCATTTTCCCTGGCAGAGAGCCGCATCTTGTATGTACGTCACGTATTTCTCAGAGTAAAACCTATCGCGATTCATTTGTTTACTTGTGAGAGGTCCATGAAAGATAGTCTTTTTGAAAGTTTCATCTAAAAAAAAAGGCCAAAGTGAGTGGAAACATTCACCATATTCAACTTTTGTGTCCCCCACCACAATCCTCGCGTGCCCGACAGGAGTCCGGAGCGTTAAAAGTCTACGGCTAGCACGGCCACTGAAAACAGCGAAAAATGACGGCATGATTCTCTCTCATCTCCGATGTTGTCTTGATTCGTCTGTCACAAATTGCGGCGGCGTACAACTCTGCACGGCTTTCACTCTCACACTGAAATTTTCGCCTTTCAATATTTTTTCTAGAGCATCATTGATTGCCCGCTCGTCAAGCAACACGCAGATCGTTCGGTAGCCCGAAACCGGCGGGCGAAAACAGGCGCTGGGCACGGTGAGGGAGGCGCTAATGCCCCATTATAATTCAAGACAAGTCAGTCAAGACCATCGGAATCGACAGCCGATTGGTAAGCTCTGGAGTGTTATCCTTTACCATAAATTCATGAAGACGGCCAGAAAGACAGCGATACAGGTTTTTGGCTGTCTTTTTTCATTTTTAAAGAAGATAAACAATACTTCTTTTCCATTTGGGAAGGAGAAAACGGACCTGTTCTGAAAGTGAGAAACTGTTGATATGATCTAAAGCCGCGCCGTCTTTTGCCACGTCGGTATTATTATTGGATTATATAATGGTCTTTTAAAACGGATATTCCCGACATGCGTCCAGTATGGGATCCACAAGGGAAGTGTTTTCGAATACTGGAAAGATGTCAGACGACGCACCTAGGATACGGCACCTGGTATAAAACTTATCTGCTAATGAGGTAGAATGAAAGGATCATCCCTCCAAACTTATCTGTGCAATATTCCTCATTTCTAGTGCGAGTTAGCGCTTACAATGCCATAATTCTGAATCGTTTGCTCTCTAATTCGTCTGGTATTCTCATTGTTCTGCTCGCTATCGCTCATGACCAAGCAAGGCGTCCGAAAACTCGGACGAGATGACACATTACGTAAGCGAACGCGATCCTTCAAGGTGATCAGAACTAGAACATGCTTTTTGAGTAATCACAACTGTTCGCCCAAATGCTAGCAAACGCAGCAACAGAGGATGCTGTGAAGCGGAGACGAGAAGAAAGGGCCCGATTAGCCAGAAAGGTGATTGCTGGTGTACGTTCGGCAATTCGTTTATATCAAGTCGTTCTCATCCTGCAATGACGGTGTTAGGAGGTCTTAGAGCAGATGAAAGAAACAACCACCCCATCATCCCCAGCTCGTAAGGTATCTTATTCCTCCTCACGCTCAAATATCCCGACCCGCCCATCATCCGTTCTCGGAGTTCGAACGGACCGACCCGACAAATCGCTACGAAGTAGTACTGGTGCCGCCTACCTCGATCGGAATGCCATCATCGCGAAATCCTCCGTGTATCAAAGCTTGCCATACTTACCGACGAAAGCAGAGCAGTTTGCTTCATCAGCAACTTCAACAGCAGATGAAGGGAATACGACGCTCACCGCAATAGATGACGATACGACTGCACATCGGGTGGATCGCATCCTGGATTTTTTGAAAGGGGTCGAGGAAGATGACGCTAAAAGTGCTGCCAGTATCAAAGCTGGGTCGGCTGCTATTGGGGGACTTCTCGGGATGGTGTCGGGGTAGGGGAAATGGTGTTGACCTAGAAGATTACTCAATGTTAACTTGGACTTTCTTAAGCACGTCAAACGTTGGTATGACCGAACCCATCGGCGGTAGCACAAGTGAGTTTTACAACTATGTTATTCACGTTGTCATCCGCATTGCTCACAATGAGCATTCCGTCCTCATATGAAAATAAAGCTGCCGTGTTTGATGGAGTAAAAGCCAAAATAATGGGACAACAAATGGAGATCGAAGAAAAAGGGCGTACTCTTGGCATGCTCAAAAAAGAGCTGAAGAAGGTGAAGGAGAGTTTACATGATCAGACTCTGGAATTGTAAGTACTTTGGTGAGCTTCATCATTGTCCCAGAATTCAATTGCTAACCCATCTGAGGAAGCAAGAAGGAACTGAAATCAAAGCTATCCCTGCAACGCAAAGAGTATGAAACTATCATAAAACGACATTTGACCTTTATCGACAAACTCTTGGCCGAAAAAGAAGACCTGACAAAAAAGTGTGAGGTTTTGACTGAAGAGGTCAAAAATCTTGAAAAGCAGTTTAGGGATAAGGTATACGGAAGGCTTGCTGTCGGAATACGACACATTTGCTCATCGGTACTATTTTTCCAAGTCCAGGGTTCTGGAAGAGCAGCATGAGAAGGATCTGAAGCAGCAGCGAGAGCTCTGGCAAGCGGCTGAGAAAGTCAAGCGCGACAAATGGATTCAAGAGAAGACCAAGGCGATCAAAGACCAAACCATCAAAGGCCTTGAGCCCGAAATCCAACGAATGCTCTCTGTAAGTCACCAGTAACAGGAAGCGGGCTTTTGAAACTGGACGTCTGAACATTTACATGTCACCAGCAACAAAAGCTTCAAATCCGGCAGATGGAGGAGAAGTTCCGGGAAGATCTAGCTAGAGAGAAGAACCTTTTGGCTGAGCAGCAGCAGCGGCAAATGGTGCGCGAATGACTGACGATGTACATTTACATACGCCACTGTAACATATTAATTTTAGGAAGCCATGCGAGACCGTATCGTGGCCGAACGGCAACGTGCGTGTGAAGAAGAGCGTGAATTCGCGCGGCAACGATATCAAAAGCAGCTTGAGCGGGACGAAATGGAGGTAGGCGATACGCTGATGCTTACATAGAAGAAGTCTATGAAACAGTATTTAATGGCATGGATACTAGTTTCAGCAACAAAAGCGCAAACTCCTCGCCGATTTCGATGAACAGAAGCATATATTTATGGAATCCCACAAGATGGACCGGCAAGCTGAAGAATCATCACATCGAAAACAAATTGAAGAGCTCCGTCGTCAGGTCGACGTGGAGCGCGATGCCAAAGAACAGGCTCTGGAAGACGCAAGAAGAAAACAAGCGACTGAAGTAAGGAGCACTTGCCTGGTACCGTTAGCAAATGCTTTTGAATCGACGTCATTGACCTTTCCCTCTTAAACAGCTTTCAAATCTGCGCGAAAAGCTCGCGATAGAAAAGGAAGAATGGCAAACGCACTACATGGCTAAACAGGAAGCTGAAATGCGTAATCGTGAAGTACGCACGAGCAAACTTACATATGCCATCTGTCAACTCTAAACCCCACCACTAAACTATTAGAAAGCGTTCAAAGAAAAGCTTGTCCGTGAACGGGACGCAGAGATCGAAATGGTCGTACAGCGGCTTGAATCCGAGACAAGCTGTAATTCAAGTGAGGCGACTAGGAGGTATCGTATGGAAATTGAGCGTCTGAAGGCAGAGACGGCGGAAGAGGTCAAGCAGGTGAGTCAACCGGTAAAAAAAAAGGCTCAACATGGCCACATTCCAACACGACAAAACTGCCTTGGTCCATAGCTGCGAGATCAACATAGTTTAGCCATTGACAAGCTTCTCACTGCACAAAATGAGCTTCAGGCAACTGAGGATGCCAAGCGAAATTTGGAGAAACAGGTCATCCAGGCGCAACATGAGTCAACCGCAAAGGTATTAATCTACAAAAATATCGGTACCCCTAATAAAGTTGAAGACTAATAAGTATCTTTGCCGCAAATGCACTCAGGATAACCTCATTCGCCAACAAAAGAACGAGCTCTCACGCCTCAAGGTCGATGAAGAAACCCTAATGCAAACAATACGTGCGTTGCAGCGACTGCACCTGTTGCAGCACATCATTCCTGAACCTAACGCAGCCAAAATCCATTCTCGCAGGACACGACTTTGAAGAACACCTAGATGCCAAAGACGCAACTTTACGTGCTCTTGCGGATCAAATCGCGGAGCATGACGAAAAAATAGCAATTCTACAAAGAAAGCATCGCAATGACGTTGAGGAGGTGGTCAATGAGAAGGTGACAGCTGACTCAAACATACATGCCGTTACTTAATTTGAGACTGAACCCTTCATCGTTATTTTTAATGATGTTCACCAGGACCAAACAGTGAACCTCATAGAAGAGCGAGTCCGAAAAGCGCTGGCGCTTAAAGACGAGTTGGTCACTAGCTTGAAGTCACAGGTGGAGGACCTCAGTATCAAAAACACACATCTTGAACGGTTGATCGACAAGCAGCGACAGGTAGCGTTGGATGGAAAAGATGAATTGTGGGCCATCAATTCTAACTGTTCCCACCTCAGGAACTCTTGAGTTAACGTAGAGTCATTTCACAAGCCAATTCATGTAATTACCTGCATCTGAAAAGATAATTCATTACAAGTACATACAGATTCATACACGTCGTGGGTCTCGTCCTACTGTTATGCTGAAGATCAAATCATCTTATCACGCTCAGGATTAATCAGCTCAGGATTAATGATGACAAAAGGTGCTACGTCGTATGTATGACGCAGAAAATGGTAACCGACATGCACATCGACCATTCGTCATTCATGGCAAATAATCATTACAATAGTATGGTACGCCTACCAAAATGAAGAAGAATGCTATACAGAAAGGTGACCACCAGCACAACGTCAAATCGAGTCCTCTTCAGCCGCCTAGTCTCGGCTGCTTCTGGCCCATTCCACCCGCAAAATAAGGTTATCGTATCCAAATCCATTGAGCTTTTCGAGTGCCCTTTCCGCATCCTCTTTGTGGTAGAAGCTAACAAATGCGAATCCCTTGCAGGCATTTGTTTCACGATCCCTTGCCACGAACTAGAGACAAGTTTTAGTCCTAAAATGCCTATTATCCAAATATCAACAAGTATTACTTACCACACGTGATGTATGTCCGAATTTGCCCACTAAGTCTTTGACATCTGATTCCGATGTATCTTCCGATAAATTTGTGATACGGATTGTAGGGAAATCGTCTCGTCTCTCTGTCCGCATCGATTCTCCTGGACCACGGTTTCGTAGGCTTGGAGGTACATACTTGCCACTCGTCTTGTCGTCGCCACCCGCCAAATCCGTCAATGCTACGCCGGGACATGCGTGGTAAACAATGACTGCAACTTGGTAAGAATCCATTTCATGACTGGAACTTACATGATTCCTTGCTCTCAAGAGATCCCAGCTCGTCAAGAGGTGCATGGGTATCCTTGAAGGGACATTTGCTGGTCCAGTGATCGCCCTTACAGATACGGCAACTAATCTTTGACTTGGCAGCTGCCGCCAATGCCTTCTTCAATGAGTCGACTTCGTCTGATGGTTGTGGCATATCATGGTCTTTGATAGTCGACGAAAGTTTCAAGAAAACCTTTTCTCCGTAGGACGTGCTGTTTGTATCGGGACCAGCTGAGAGGCCAGCAACCTCCCCGAACTTCTTCCATTTATTCTGTTGGACGTGCCACATGACGCAGAATCAGAGCCAGTCCCGAAGACAATAGTATGCGTGGTATGCCCATCGCCTCCTAGCAATCCTGCTTTGTCAAGGACGAATAACTCACCTTGCGCTCTGCGACCGCATGGTTGACTTGGGCCCTTATCAACCGCATTTTTGTTTTCCGGACAATCTTTACTTTCTTCCCGTCGTCATTACGCTTGTACTCAATCGTAACCCTCGTTCCGTCTGGCTCCTCACGAGTTGTGGGGGCAGGAAGGTCATCAGCATCGTACTCGGCTTCATTATCCTCTACATCCTCAGCCCAGTTCAGGCCAGATACGTGCTCACTGCTCGGGTATCCACAACCTTTAGCCTACGGTGCGTGTACAGTCAAACTGCCTTGCTACTTACGCCACAGGTGCCATTGTTAAGTGAGTTTGAGAATTAGGTTGAGCTGCGGTTGCTTGTTGCATTGCAGTTTCGTGAGCTTTTCTGCAAGACACGTCTTATTGCCATGGCAACACTGCACGTGATAAAAATGCGTATGTCAATGACCAACAACAGAGGCAAAAGTTCAAAAGATGCCCAGCAAGAAGCACTGTCGCCAGACGGCCGAGTGCAACTCAAGAAGGTAATAAACTTATATTGAGGACAAGTCGGGTAACAAAAGTCTTGTTAGCGGTAGATGCTTGGTGTTCACTCTCCTGATGCAAGGTATGACGGAAAGAAGCCACGGGCTACGAGAATCTAGAGCTTAGTAAAATGAATACACAGGCATTCTTTCACTCCACCACAGATCAATCATTTTCAGCATATAACAAATAACACGGAATGACGTTTACTGTAGTCAATATATAAACCTGAACTATTTTATGCTTTCGCATACAAGTGGACGTGGGGTCAATTGGGCCGCCAAATAGTGTGGCTCGAAAGGATGACTTAAAGAATGCTCGTGCCTCAGCTGAATTAGATTAATGGTGGACCCAGCTCCCGCTAGTTTTTCCCCTTTTGAATCGGACCTTTGAAAGAAACTTGGACCCATCAAAATTAACGCGGGTGCACATAGTAGAGAGAGACTAGCATCTGGAAATCACAGGCAGTATGTATCATCGCAAGGCAATGCTAAAACGCGTTAATGGGCAGTCAACAATATATACAGACACCAGTGGAAAGCAGAACGCAACCCGAACCAGCGGCAAAACGAACCGCTTGACGAAATTTACTCAATCTATAAACAACGGAAAATTCGATATCATATACATTGGAATAAGTTATCGAACGCCTGGAGCAAGGACGCCGGGTCATGGGTTGACAGAAGTCCAGAGTCAGGTTAGGGACGCTTGAACAAGCCCAGTTTGTACAGGTACGCGTTTCGCGGACACAACAAGAGACTATGCCCTGCAACATCAGGTAGCAAGAACAGGAAGACTTTTCCCTTCAGTTTGCCACGCTGGCAAATAAGTATCATCACAACTGTTGGTTATGTAACAGAACAAACGGCTGGAGAGATCTTGAATTCCTAGAATGAAATTCGCCATGCTCGGTTGTTGGGAGATGGGAACCGACACAAAGGCTATGTGTTCTCTCAGGTGGTGTACATATGTGGGAGTAAAGAAGTCATTGGCTCAAATCCTTCAGTCAAGCACGTCTTCAGCTCTATCATCGATGCAGCCTATATTAAATAGGTTCTACGCATATGGAGATGCAAGACTCCTCAACGTTTATGTTGGTCGCTCCCATCGATAACTTCGATACATTGCGTCCAAAAATACTTGATCCTGTTGATCATGTAAGAGCAGGGGACAGGGAATGCACAGAGTTCCCTAGTCATACCTGAGACAATTTCGCCACTCTTCGTTGAAACTCCAAGTCAGAGAGACTTCCTTTACCCGGCAATGGCGCGAGGTCTTCGATCCACTGCCAGATATCATTCAAGCGCTGAATCTGACGCTGCTGAGGAGTAATGGGGGGCGCTGTAACCTGGGAAGAGACAAAATTTCAAAATGAGAACGTAGGTGCTATATTAGCAACTTGAAGCCTATGTGCTCTTCGTTCATACGTGCGGAATAGCAAGCTCGCGTTGCGCCAGTGGTTGATGTGGTAATGATCCGTGCGATGTGGTATCTCCGGGTCCGACGTTTTTCGCCCGCTGAAACATTGCCATGATGTCCACCGGCTGTCCATATGCCTGTTGCGGCTGTGCACTGGAAATTGGTGCAACCCCAGCGATCGCAGATTGGTATTTCAGGAGTGTTGTGTACAACCGTGTCCGGTCTTCTGTCTCGTACATCCAAAGACCTTGAACACTATCACCACTATCTACCCCGAGAGTGAGAAAATGCTCAATATTTGCACTAAGACTCTGAAATTTAATCAAGCGCTTCGCACCGTCAGGCTTTCGATATATAACGAATTCCTGCATGAGCTGAACCTCCATATCTGCGCTGAGAAGTACCATCAAGTTCTCGATACCCAAGCGGTTCATCACAAATAGGCCGTAAAAAGGCTCTACCGATCGTTGGAAGACAAACATTGTGCCTTCAATTCCTTTCTTAGTCTGTAGATGGATGATGTACAGCGACGCCATCAGAGAACGCAGACGGTGAGATCTAAGAGCGCCAGTCGTTCCCCACCCAACTTGAGCTCTGCTGGTCAAAATCGTACACAACAACATGACTAGAACTGTCGAGTATTGCCACTATATTCGAGTCGTGCCGCCGAAGGACGTTCAAGTTCACGGCAAGTCGCGCTGCCGGGTCCATGGTTCGAGTTCTGAGAATCGGAGAGTTACCACGAAGCCCATCCACCAAAACCAACTTTCGCTTGTATGGTCAGCAATTGTGGCGCAGCCAAGCGCCATGGCGTATGCCCATCTGTCACAGACAACTCACAGTGTGTGAATATCGCGAGAGTACATCCCACTGCAGTAACCCGCAAAACATCTAGGGCTATAACAAAGCGCATTTGAACTGGTACAACGCTTAATTTGAACCAGACTTCAAGCTCTACTTAGTGCCAACATCTATCGGCTCCGCACTATTAAATTACGGTGGACAAATCATAATACCCACTGAAGGCATATCTCTAGACATACATTATGATGGACTTGATGGTATGCATTTGATGCGAGCAACGCAGCGAGAAGTTCATAGACGAGAATAGTTTGGACGTTGATGAAGAATCCCAACCAGATCGGGATTGGTTACGAAAGCATCATGAAGATCTCATGCGGCCTCGCGTCACTCCATGGTCTGGCTGCCACATGAGGTTTTGCAGTACAGTTCTAGACATTTGCGGCCGGAAACCAAGCCTCTCCACCTGCTTATATCTGCTTGTGCCAGTCTCATCCACATAGAGATATGTCGGTTCCCCGAGTCCTCCCCGCGCTGATCGGTCGTCTTAGATCGGGCAGACGTGGCCTTATTCAACAGACTACAGTCATGGGCTCTGAGAAAGTCAATTCCTGCAGAACGCAGTGGCCATATATGAATGATTGCACTGCATGGCGAAATTTCAATTCAACCCGCCTGCTGAAGTTAGAAACTTTCGAAAAGGAGACCTCCCAGCGCCGAAACGATGCAGCTTTCGGTCATACGCCGCCCGAACGCTCTTCTACAGCTGTTCCTCCCAAAGAATCCATTCACCGGCGAGGCCTTGGGGAGTCTGTTTCTTTTTCCAGAGCGGAGGGTGGAACACTACCCAGTCCTGCAACAAATATTCCTGGGACGAAGAAAACTCTAAAACTTAAGGCTCTGGTAGGTGGGAGGCCGCCTAGCATATGATTTTTGGACGTCTGTCTGTATCGTCCAAAACATATCTGCAGATATTCGATGCAAACGGCGACATGCAAAGACCACTAGAGGGAGAGTTCTCGAAGATTGGGATATGCTCGAGGCATTCCCTGCAACCTCGTGATTTGAGAAAGGTAACACATCTTCAAATTTGTTCAACGAAGAAGCACCCTTATCAAGCTTCCATGTTGTTATCCTGCGACTAGATGGATAACACGTACTCAGAACAACTTCCCACGATCCTAGTTCGGGAAAAAGCAATTCTGGTAAACTTGCTGCATTTTAAGGCGCTTATTAAAGGTTGAGCTGGCTATTATTTTCATCTATTATGCCTCCCTTTCTCATCTGTTTACATTTTGTCCTTCAGCCGATATGGCAATCATGGCGGATACCCTAGGGTCTAACAGCTATTCGTCGGAGTTTCTTCAAGAGCTATCTACGAACCTGAAAATACAGGAGGGTTCATACGAATTTCGGTAAGCTCAATCAACCAAGATGGACTTTTGTTCCCCTGCAACCTCTGAGCAAGAACTAGTGCATTAGAAACCATTCTCCTCACCGTCATTGCCGCCCTTCAAGCTGAGCAGCTGGAACTTTTTGCTCGTGTCACCCATACATTAGAGAGGCTCGATGAGCGCGTCGCCGAAGAGGAGCTGAAAGCCTTGTTGTTGAGCAGACGAGGCATTGATCAATTTGCAATAAAAGTGAACGCGATTCGTGGAGTATTTATCGACATTCTAAACAAGTATCTGAACATTGTTTGTGGATAGTGGCAGCAATGGATAAAGGTATCATGACTAACGCGCTCAATTTGCATTGTATTAGCGATGAAGACCTTGCAGGCATGTATTTGACTGCCAAAGCCGCAGGTCGACCAAACAAAATCTCCGATCATATAGAAGCGGAGCTACTCTTCGAACATTATCTCAATTTGACCGATGGTGAGTGCCTGACACTCCCTTTACAATTTCTGTGATGACTAACCTCGACTGTCAAATTCTGCAACAGAGATTTCTAATGCTACACATCAACTCTCAACCAATATATCAGCAACGCAAGCCATTACCAACATCGTCCTAGACTCACGACGGAACCAACTCATCAACTATGAATTGAAAGCCACACTTGCTACTGTGGCCATATCCACAGGGGCGCTGGTTGCTAGTCTTTTTGGAATGAACCTAACGACCAATCTGGAACAAACTCAGGGAGTGTTTTGGGCGGTCACCGGAACGGCTATTATAATTGCTGTTAGCTTTTATGTGATTGCGGCGACACGATTGAAGAGGTTGATAGCCGCTGGGGGCTTTAAGAAACGCAATTCACTTTGAATATTAAATAGTATTCTTTTGATTCTTGCCTACATATATGCGTCTTTAACTAGCTCTTCTAGTTTTAAATATAAGTTATAGCGGTAACTGTAAACTACTGTACTTGCGTCTCTGTGTTAACGGAGTGGGCTCAGTAAATGAGGCATTAGGGTTAGGGTTAGGGTTAATTTGATTAACGGTTTACTCACATTTGAATTAATCAAACCGCTAGATACCTAGCCTACTAGACATTATCCGTGTCCTGCACGGTACCTTAAGCCCGAACGATGTTTCTCTACAAGGATACAACGATAAAGTCTGCCGTACATCCTGTCAAAGAATTTCAGGTAAGCTACTGGAAGCCTCCTTTGGCAACCGCTTGTTCGATCATCCCTGCCCATGACACAACCCATTGACATGCTCCTGCAACCAATCTGACTCTTCAGGCTGTTATTCTTGCGGGCAGGCCGCGGGACTGGGGAGGGTAGGTGCCGCAATTGCTATTCTTATAGATCGGAAATACCTACTTTCCTCCTTGAAGGTTGGATACATTAACGGATGATACTGATGCGAAACGGACATCAAAACTCCCTAAGGCCGCTCTACCTGTCGCTGGAAAGCCTATGATACACTATCAACTTCAATGGTTGGAAGCGGCAAGGGTTCAGGGTGCGTAAACGGCTATAACGCTCCTTGTAACTAGCCAATTGAATGCGTGTGAAATGTGTAGATATTCTTGTACTGTGTCCGCCCAACTCGAGGCAGGAGATCGCAATGCAAGTGGATAAGTACGAAGAATTCAGCGATCTTCAAATCAAAGTGCAAGTATTACAAGTTCCGCACGGCGAAGGGACAGCTGATGCATTGCGATCGGCGAAGGATCACATCAAAGTAAATGATGAAGCAGATCTTTGGAGAGGATCCGCACTGGATTAACGAAGTGACTTTTTCGTAGCTTGACTTCATCGTCATGACATGCGATGTTATCACCGATCTTCCTCCACATCATCTCATTGATCTGCATCGAATCCATGGGCCAACCGTCACGACTCTCTTATATGATTTTCAGAAGTTGGAGAGTGCTGCTGAGCGACCCTGCAAGAAGGATGGTAATTAGTTGCCCAGCACTCCGCCTCTCAATAGTCATTTCTGACTCCGACACTAGAGTACGCTCAGTACATCGGTATTGAGGGTGCGAAGGGACGCCTTGTATACGCAAAAGCTCAAGAGGATGTCGGAGAATCGTTACGGATGCGTGCTGCCATGCTGCGAAAGTACGTGTCATAGCAAGCCTGAAATATGACAGCCTGTTTTCCAACCTAGTACTTTACCTAGATTTCCTCGGGTCAGAGTTCACACCAGCCTTCGTGACGCTCACGTGTATATATTCAAGCGATGGGTACTGGATGTGATCGCGGGCAACAAGTCTATTTCAAGTGTCCGAAAGGATCTGCTGCGATACCTCGTACAATGTCAGTACAGCAAAAGAGCTATGAAAGCAGAGCATATCGATGAGCGTAAGTCGCCGGATGTAAGAAGTTGTGGATAACGTCACTCATATTTGCAGCTGATAATTGTTATTTATAGTCCTCGCGGCAAATCCAGATCCTCTTCAAGAAGCCCAACTTCTTTCGACAACCAATAGCGCAGGCATCGAACAATGTCAGTAACAGACGTAGTACACTCTTTCCTGTATATCAATTCCTGGCATGCAACGTTTACGTGACTGCTCACAGTAGTTCAAAGAGCGGAAAGCCAATCTGACGATTCACATTCCCCTCCAAACGCGGCTACTGAACCATTAAAGAAGGCAACTACATCGAACGGACAACAGGTTGTCTGCGCTGCCGTTATTTGCCGAGATTCATTTTGCGCGCGAGCGAACACAGTGTGGGCTTTTGGAGAGATAAATCGTCAGGTTGGTAGCAACATAGCAGACTTCATTAATTACCTCTGATGGAAACTGAACACCTGTTGTAGTTGGCGAAGAATGTTCCCGAGAAAAATCCAAGCGGAAGCGAAATGAGGGCTAAGCAAACGCAGGTAGCCTACGAGAAGAGTTTGGGAGTAATGATGGTACTCAAGTGCTCACATATCTGTTTAACGTAGTTTGGGCCCGACTCTATGATTGGGGAGTATTCACAGATCGGCGAACGGTGCAGCGTTAAAAAAACTATCATTGGCAAGCACTGTACAATTGGAAAGAACGTCAAGATCGTCAACTCAGTGATAATGGATTACGTAGTGATCGAAGACCAGTAAGTCTCAGGTCGCTTATTCGAGGAGGCAAATCCGCATAATTTATGAAATTCTTCCGCGCAGAGTAAAACTGGACGGGTGCATCATTAGTCAACATGCAAAGGTCCTCGAGAAAGCCCAGCTAAAAGATTGTGAAGTTGGGCCCAAGTATGTTGTCGACAAAGAAAGTATGTTATTCCATTCCTAGATTCTCTCGTCCCATTGATATCTTGGTTCCATTAACTCTTTTAATAGCCGTAGGTAAAGGTGAACAATATACCGAATCACATTTTCTAGACATCAACCAGCCTTGAAAAGAAAAAGAAAAAACGAATGCGCAAAAAACATTGTGTATATAGATCAATAATGGGGTGGGATGGAATTCATGTGGATTTCCTTGCATGCACGCAGAGAAGATTAATTTAGTAATATGCCACACTGAACAAGCACAATGACCACATGGCCAGGGGCCTGTTGATTTGAGCATATCAATGTTTACTCCGTATGTTGTCAGGATGGGCAAAGTGCCAGGAAGGCAGGTTATTTAGCATGTCGAAGATAGGGAAGCTACCTGCTTTCAGAAAGAAGAAAAAGGAAAGATGCTGCTGCCCATCTTGGCCCCTCAAATCGTCTCCTGGAAGAGGTGTGTTCTCAAAGTTCATTTAATCGTATGGCATGGTACTTGGTCTACCACACGACATTGAGCCAATATGGAAGGAATAATTAATATGAGAATCGTGGAATCACTGCCTATAATCCAGCATGCGCTCCGAAAATCACAACACGCACCCAATGTCGTCTTATCCACGGTTGGTGGTCACAGTCCAATCATGGCGCGTCGATCAGTCCACGTCACGTCCAGATGCTGAGTAATCCAAATTATTTAAAGGCCCGATCATTGAGTTATCCTCAAAGTTAAAGTTCACCCTTAGATCTAAGGAGAATCATGGTCGCGTCAACATTGGACTATGTATGTGCTTTTAGAATTAGGGATATAAATGTGCTTCTCACTAACCAATAATGTAGACGGTTATAGATGCATTCACCCCAGAGCGTTTCCGCGGAAACCCTGCTGCCGTCATTCTTCTCGAGGAGGAAACCTACCCGGATGATAGCTTTCTGCAGAAAATTGGCAGGTAGAGACCATGTGTTCTACAGTCATGAATATGCAGAGTTGTCACAATTCAGCTGTATATCTCATGATATCTTTTGCCAGAGAATTCAATCTTTCCGAAACCGCTTTCCTGATAAAACACGCAACCTCCAGTCCGAATTCTCCTTCATTCCACATTCGCTGGTTCACACCTACCGTGGAGATTGCCCTTTGTGGTCATGCAACACTCGCCTCTGCCCACTTCCTATATACAAAAAACCTTGTTCCGAAATCTGTCCCAGTTTCCTTCCACACACAAAGTGGCTTTGTGACCGCCGGCCCGAGCGCTGGTAAGGGGAAGGTCGAGCTGGACTTTCCAGCAGAGCCGTCAGTCGAAAGTTCCGAAGCGGACTGGGACATTGTCGGGACCGTCTTTGGACTGGACCGTTCAGATCTCATCTTTGTGGGTAGGAGCAGGCTGGATGTGGTCGTGGAAGTGAGCGAAGCAGTCAATATCGAGGAAGTCAAAGTGGATTTCTCAGCGTTGGTACGTAACAGAGCACTGTGTGATGCGTGATGGATGCACCAGCTGATGAAGCATTGAACACAGGCCACCCTCAAAACTCGGGGTCTGATAATTACTCGCGCAGCACCAGTATCTTACAAGGACTTCCACTTCATTTCCCGAGTGTTTTCTGCAGATACAGGTATTCCAGAAGACCCGGTGACTGGATCAGCTCATTGTACGCTAGCGGTTCATTGGTCTAAGAAGCTTGGAAAAGAAAACCAGCCTCTAGCTGCATATCAGGCTAGTGAAAGAGGAGGCATTCTTGAAGTTACTTGGTTGCAAGAAAAAGGGCGGGTTAAGTTGGTAGGAGATGCGGTAGTTGTAGCGGAGGGGAAACTGTTCTTGGCATAGGATTCAATTTGTCCGTACACACTGGATCACATGCTTCTCCCTCCAGCCTTGCGGCACTGTAAATCAACATTATATGGCGGCTCGTTTTTCATCATATAAGTCATCATCACTGTCAAGAACTATTACATCGTCGGCGTCCTGTTCATCTTCTTCACCCCGATAACCCGCAATCTCTTCGGTAACATTGTGATCTCGATCGTGGCCGTATTCGCCTACGGCCTCGTCCTGTAACTGCGATTCTCGCTGCTTGGGTGACATTCCCTCAATTTCGTCTTCCTCCTCTTCCTCCTCCTCGTGCACTTCTAATCCATCCGCGCCTTCTACAATGATTCCGTCGGAATGATCATCCTCATGCCGATATCCAACGGGACTTAGCACACCTTTGCGTAAAGCATTCTGCTTTCTATCACTGAAGTCGGCAAGTTGCGATGCCTGGGCAGGCTTTCTTATTGATGACCTTGCGGGCCCAATCAACTGTGGTGCTATCCTGCGTCGCTTAGTTTTTTGAGCAGGTGCATCACTCACGGAGTTATCAGCCACCTCGAGCCAGTGTTTATGCTTTACGTCCGTAGTGGTCCCAGAACTCTGCATTTGGCTCGCGTTTCCCTGTGAAACTTTCGAATATTGACTGGTCCATGCTTCTATCGCTTTTACTATCCTCCTCCGCAGGCCAAATGACGCGACCCTAATCTCCTCCTTCAGATATGCATCCAGTGCGGGAGCTTGCAGGGAAACAATTGTACGCCCTGTTACCTTGAGGGCTTCGGACCAAACATGGGTGTTTTAAATTATATCCTTCGCCAGTTCCCGCTTGACAATACCAGATCCACCCACCAACCGGGTTATACCTTGGAATGAGGCAGCCACGGGTTTGAAGTCAGATCCAAGACTTTCAATGCGCGAGGCAAACTCCTTAGCGGTCCAAGCATCCATGGTATAGTCCGACCTTCAAGTGCACATGTCCAGTGAGACGTCGGGCTGGTGCTTTATGTCAGAATTCATGGCCCACTGAGATGGCACGTGACAGCCACTGATGAGCAAGTGCAAGTACGAGGGCACTTCCGGGTTGCCATTTGCTGCTGCCATTTGACTTGCTGATCCATCATGCCACTATTCCGCTTGCAGCGGTCTTTTACTCTGAGACAACCTTGGTACGTTTGCTTTCTTTATTTTCTGGAGCTCGCGCCCTCTGCTTACTGATTTTGTCAATGTAGCCGGTTGTTTTCAACACCTGCCGTCAAGACTTTTGACAACCAGTCCCGGATTCCTCGTTTGCCGGTTCCAACGCTTGAAAATTTGGCAGAAAAATATCTTGCGAGTTGCCAGCCGCTGCTTACTGCTGAGGAGTATGCGACTACTGAAGCAGCGGTGCAGCAGTTCCTCAAACCGGAAGGGTTTGGCAGGGAATTGCAACGAAGACTCCAGGAGTATGATAAAACCCAAGAGGTAGGGTTTGCCAATAATCCCTGTGCTAAAACCATGCATTTCTCAACGTACTGCCAACTGTCCCGTAATAGAATTCGTGGCTGGAAGAAATCTGGCTGAAGAAGGCGTATCTCGAATGGCGCGATCCCAGTTTGATCAATGTCAATTGGTGGTGCCAATTTGTCGATCATCCAAACCATCCCAAAGATCTACTGCGCAAGCCACCACCGAAAGGTGTTCTCACCACCTTTCAAATCCAGCGTGCAGCCGGTCTCATCAACAACATGCTTAACTTCAAGGATCTTGTTGATACTGAACGATTGCCTGCTGAGTATATGAAGGATACCCCACTTTGCATGAATCAGTACAAATGCCAATTCGGCGCCAGCCGACTACCCGGGGAGCCGGATACTATCTCGACTGTGTGGCCAGCGAAGGCAAGGCACGTGATTGTCCTTACTAAAGATCAGATCTACAAAGTGGATGTTCTTCGGGAAGACGGTTCCCGTGTGCCTATCAAAGAGCTTGAAAGGTAAGTGTTCTTACGAATCCAAAACCGCTCAGATCTCTGATTCAAATGACATTGTTTCGATAGGCTGCTCTATGCTGTCGGAGAGGACAGTTTGCACAGTGCATCTGAACCAGGCATTGGCATTCTCACTGCCGGACATCGAGACACCTGGTTCAAAGCGCATGCCAGATTATCCAGCCTGAGCAAACGCAATGTAGAAAACTTCGACATTATCAACGACGCTCTGTTTGCCGTATGCTTGGACGACCACGCGGTATCGAAGAACATTGACCTGTCCCATCATCAAATTTTCCACAACTTCAATGCCCGCAACAGATGGTTTGACAAAGCTATGCAATTGATCGTCTCCTCGAATGGACGGGCAGGTGTAAATGGAGAGGTACGAAGCTACTTAGATCGGCAAACGACGTTCAGCGATGCGTTATTCATATATACCAATCGTGTAGCACACGCCAGCCGACGCAGTTATCCCCGGAAAGATCTTTGATTTCATCTTGTCCAAGTGAGTCATTATTTAGAGTCATTGTGACCTTTTCCGATGAGCCTAATCCTCAACGGTTGTGCGGCCCGAAAGTGAACCTGCAGCAGATCCTGCAAATGTCGAATCGTCGACTTTACCCACCCCGAAGAAATTGCAATGGGTTGTAGATGACGAGATTACGAAGCTCATGGATGATGCCCAGAAAACTGCCCAGGAGCTTATCGATGATACCGAGAGCTGTTTACTGCAAACTGACATATATGGCTCTCGCTACATCAAGGAAGTTGGTAAGAATCGTGCCCCATTACTTCATACCCTTTTTGTACTAACAGCTAATACATAGCAAAAGCCAGCCCTGATGCGTACGTCCAATTGGCGTTGCAATTGGCATGGCGCCGTGTACCAGGCCCTGCTGGGCAGCCGAGTGGTCCCACGGCGGTGTATGAGTCCGCCTCAACGCGTCTATTCCTCCACGGTAGAACGGAAACGGGCAGGAGCTTGACCAAAGATACCTGGGCATTTGCCGAGTCCTTCGATAATGATAACATCCTGGTATGTGTAACCCGTTCTAGCAGAAGGTATTGCGATTAAATTTTCCCTCTGGTTTAGTACGATGATAAGCGTGCTCGGTTCCGCCAAGCTATAAAATCTCAGTCTAATTACATGAAAGAAGCCACGTTTGGTAAAGGTATTGACCGGCACATGTTGGGTCTTCGATGCATGATTCAAAACGAGGAAGAAGCCAAGAAAGCAACGCTCTTTACCGATCCCGCCTACATCAAATCTATGACGTTCCGCTTGTCGTCGAGCAACATGTCACCTGGCAAATGGTTCTACGGCGGGTTCGGTCCCGTTGTGTCAAGCGGGTATGGTGTAAACTACGCCATTGATAAGGATAACCTTAAGTTCTCCATTTCGTCAAAGAAGAGCTGCAAGGAAACGAACAGTTTTGTGTTCAGAGATGCCTTGGAGAGGAGTCTGAAAGACATGATGATCCTGTTCCCGAAGCGAAGCGAGGTGTGGGGCTTGGGGTGGGAGAAGAATCTAAAGCAGGAGAAGAAGGAGGAAGCTTACCTGAACATAATGAAGGGATTGAGTGATGATTATGTTGCCAGAAAGCAGAAGATAGAAGAAAAGTATGGTGGAAAAAAAACTGAGCAGGGTGAGGGTGAGAAGAATTAAATAGCCATTATCTAGATAGAGCGTCGCAATTTTGTGCCCGGTAATATAACTTTCCTATGAATGAGGGCTCTTACCCTGGGCTACAACACTCTTTTACTTCCTGAGCACAAAACTTATCACCCGCCCCTTTCCGCTTTTACCTGCCTTCCCAACCACTACCCTGTCTATAATCTTCGCTTGTCCGTTCTTTTTATCCACCAGCCAGGTCGCGCCAACATTTGACTCTCGCGCAAGCCGCTCAAGCAAGGCGGTATCTGACAGTGCAGTCTCCGGAACTACAATTGTGCCACGGGTCTTTCCATTCACCTGAAATGCAGGTCTATCAGCACAACCCGAATCCGTCTGATGGGCCTTTTCCAACATACCATTATCGCGCACACGACAGATCTCTTCTTGAGTACATCGTGGTCCACTTCAGGCCACCTTGCTTGGAACACAGACTCTTCTGCAGTTGCTTTCTGCAAAACATGCCAAAGTTCTTCTGCGATACAAGGTGCGAAAGGGGCTAACATTCGAACTAGTATAGAAAGGGATTCTTCCAAGGCTGAGATTGAAGTCTCCCCTTCGTTGTGGACGAATGCGAATTGCTCAATCGTGTGAGTCAATTTGATAAGAGATGCGATCGCTACGTGGAACCCATAGGTGGTGGTCAAGGCCGTGGTTACCTGTTAGTAAGAGACTCAGCGTGCGTTCCAAGCATCAGAGGAACAAACGCCGCGTACCTCTTCCACGGCTGTATGGGTTGCCACCTTTAATTGCGTTTCGTTGAGATCAGTGCCAATGCCGTTACCTGCACCATGCCTTGGTGTCCGTACGGTTTCATGAGCCATTTTCCATACTCGTGCCAACCATCTTTCCATTCCGACCACTGCCTTATCATCCCACGCCAACTCATCTTGAGGTGCAGCCTTATAAAGCACATACAAACGCGTCGCGTCGGTCCCATGTTGGTTAATGATTACCGAGGGATCCACTCCGTTGAATTTGGACTTGCTCATCTTTTCCCAAGAAACCAGCGGCTCCTCACCAGTTTTCTTAATGACAGGTCGGTCAGGGGCCGACAAATCCAATTCGTCCTTTTTCAAATAACGCTCAGTCCCAGGTTCCCGGTACGTTCGGCCTTGCACCATTCCTTGGGTCAACAGCCTGAGGAATGGCTCACCATTTGGCATATCCACAATTCCTTCGCGTTGAAGAAACTTTCCGATGAACCGGGCATACAAAAGGTGCATGATGGAATGTTCTACACCTCCAACATACACGTCCACCGGCAACAGTGTCTTCGCTAAAGTCCCTGACGCCAATTCCACAGTATTATCTGGATCGCAGTACCGCAACCAATACCAGGCCGAATCCACAAACGTATCCATAGTATCGAGGTCCCTGTAGGCGTTCGCATTCTTACACTGCGGGCATTCACAATTGGATCGCTCGATCACGTCAGGTGAAGAAGCCACTCCGCGAGAAGATAGGTTGATGCCTTCAGATAGCAGAACTGGGAGTTGGTCATCTGGTACCGGTACTGCCTGTACATAGGAGAGGATAATAAGCCACCAGGCGAGTCTGTTTAGACTTGCATCGTCGACTCACCCCACAGGTGGGACAATGAACAATGGGTATAGGGGTGCCCCAATAGCGTTGCCGAGAGATTAGCCAGTCGCGCAACTTGTACTATATCATCTTGGGTGAGTAAAGTGGATACCGTACCAGTATTGGCGGTGGCTCTAACGACAAGACAGGATGGAGACGTACATGGATCTTCCTTCGGGACAGGCCGGCACGAACTAATTGCTCCCAGGCATCCTGATCAGAGGGCTGCGTTGACGAATGCGGAATTCCGTATTTATCCGCAAACTCTCGATCGCGTTCATCATATGCGGGATTACCCAACCTCGCCATATCATCTGCTTCAACGTAATCGGCTACGTATACAGGTAATAGTTTAGATGTTTGCGGATGTATTGCATAAACGCCAGTGAAAACGCCTATTCGAATAGAGCAAGCATCTCAGCAATTGTTTCTGCAATGAGTGAACAATTTAATATCACCATTTAGATGCGGTTGCATTGCATGGGCGCCAGACATTGACAACGCCGCTTTCTGCACTGTTTCTACGTGATCTCCAGGCAAATGGTGCTCGCTAATCAAGGGATGACCGGTGCCAACGGCGATGTAAGCTGAGCTACCAATGCTTTCTGGATTTGTGGTGAACGCCGAAATCTTTTTTAATGGTGACTTCGCCCCCTATCGTTACCGCGAAGTCAGAAGAATGCGATGCACACACACTCATAGCAGTCATTGTTACAAACCTCGGAGTGCAGCGTAAAATCTACCTCTACTCCTTCTATTCGCCCAATCCAATTCGCTTGCAGCTGTTTTACGTTTGATGGCCAATCGAGTTGATCAAGGTCATGCAGAAGTTCCTGAATTGGACAAACAGGAAGGTAAAAGAAACGAAGACATATTACTGAGTCTATGCGCATCTTATAGGTACAGGAGCAACGCGTGTGACTTACGTCGGCAAAGGCAGTTATTCGGAGAAACCATTGTTTCAATTTTCGCTTCTCTACCAACGCGCCTGACCGCTCTGCACGTCCGGATGCATCGACCTTTAAATCCAATGCAATTCAGTTAGTCTGCAACTCTGCTACATGAAGTCGGGAGACATCTACCTGCTCATTGGCCAGTACCGTTTGGTCGACAGGGTCCCAGTTGACCACCGCCTCCTTCTGATATACTAATCCAGCCCGATATAGACGCAAAAAGAGGTGCTGGGTCCATCTATAATAGGAGGGATTACATGTTGACAACTCCTAGAAGGCGAAGGAAAAGAGGTTGATTTTTATGAACTCAGATATAACCAACATCTCGAGTACGAACTTGGACGTACCCACCCTACTCCAGTCGAATGATGTTCCCATAATCCGCATGTTATGTTTCATTCGCTTAATGTTGCTATCTGTCCAGCTGCGTGGATGTACACCATGATCGATAGCAGCATTTTCGGCCGGTAGTCCGAAAGCGTCCCATCCCATGGGATGTAGCACCTAGTTGCATGGGCACATCAGCAAGAAAGCGTGCCACCTAACTTTGATTAATTCAGATATCACCCAAACGCCTAGGTACCTGAAGGCTTTGCATTGTCTTGAATCGAGCAATGACGTCCGCAATTGTATACACTCGTACATGACCCATGTGAAGATCGCCGGACGGATAAGGAAACATCGAAAGAACATAGAACTTGTCTTTTCTGGCTGTGGTACGGGAAGGGGCGACAATAAAGGGTCTTGATAACCATTTCTGTTCAATATCTGCGAAGGAATAAGTGGGAATGCTGGGTTGCTGTGGGTGCGCTCGTGCTTGTGGAGGTCCATGCAAAGATCGCCAAAAGGTAATACTACGAAGAGGGCGGACTGCATGAAGGAGCAATTTCGAATCAATTTACAGCAAGATAATGACGGAAGGAATCCTTGTCGTTTTTAATACCGAAGGCCCTACATTGCCTTGTTGGCATCTTCGTAGATCAGTAGCAGATCGTTGAGGAGTTCAAGTGACAACCCACGATTCAAACAACTCGCTGTTCGAATTTTCCCTTTAAGTATTCAAAGTTCCATCTCCAATATATCTAATTTCTTGTCCGCAAACCTTCATTCCACCAATTATACTTCCTCTTGCCTTCTTTTGTGCATGTTGGGTTGGGTTAACAAACTTCAGTATCATGTAACATCTGATTTACCAGTACAATCATCAATACAAAAATTTGGTAACCTGGCGTTCCAACGATAAGAAGACCAGACACCCCGACATTAGCGGTAGTTCCTATTTTTCTTATTTAGCGTTAGTCCTCCTAAGATTAGTTGGTTGCCACTGCCTATATTTGGGGAAGGACCCAATGGTTGAGAACGGCTGTGCGTCGCAAGTGTAGTAAATGTCTAGACTGGTGGATTGTATGGTGCCGGTGCTCCTTCGTAAGTGCCAGGTCGGACTGTGTAATTGTTGAATTCTATTGATAAAATGCTTACTACTGTGAGTGGATAATCTCTATTTCTTCGAGCCGAAGCCGAGATTTCCGAACAATCGCCCCAAAGTTGAGCCCTCCTGCTCTGCTTCCCTTACAGATTGCCCATCCTGTGTTTCTGGTGTTGTATCTTTGCTTGTCAATGTGTCAATCTCAGGTATAGCCACTGTCTCCGTGTGTGCAAGCGGATGCTCGCCTGCCCCAGCTTCCACAACAATGCCCTCGAACGCTTCTTCGGCCGCGGACGGTGCCCTAGACACTCTTCCATCCTCATCGACTACATATCGTCCTCGTCTCAACGCTCTGCTGAACGCCCAACTCAACCGCCCATCCCCTGAAGATAAAGCCTCGTCAAGTTTCTGCTGCATTACCTCCACCAGTGGTTGGTCTCGCGCTTCCCGCTGTTCCCGTGCAGTTCTTGCATGCTCTGCCTCCACCTCTCTGGCTCGCGGCCAACTCTCTAAGCTTCGCTCCATTCTTTGCAACATTTTCATCAAACCCAATTCTTGTCTGGCTAACTTCATCTTCTCACGCCCTGGAAGGTTGTGTCTGTCCTTCAATTTCACCACCTCTCCAGGCATCCCCGTTACAGGGTCACGGATCGGTATCACTTCCCGAGCATATAGTCGGGATTCTAGCTCCTGTAGGCGGGTTCGGATTGTGGAAACATGTTGACGGGCAAGACCATGGACGATATCCCTTGGATTGTCCACAAACTCAACAATCGCCAATGGAGCGCGATCAGAAGCGTTACTGCGAAATCCATTCAAGTGAATCCGAGTATAGCCACCTTTCCGAGTGGCATACCGGGCAGTTAGGGGTCCTTGAAGTTTGGATACTGTGATGTGAGGGACCTAACATGTGACGTCGAATTGAGTTAGTTCAGCAAAACAAACGAGCGCGAAACTAAGAAACCCTACAAATAGCATAGCCTTAGCCTTTTGCAGACTTTCTTGATCACCGGCTTTTGCCCATTCAATAAGCTGAGGAAAAGGGGTAAGTAATAATGAATTGAAAAGGTGTTGAACAATGCTTTAACCCTGTACCTTGTCCGCCGCTCTCTTCATGTACTTCGCCTTCGCCACTGTTGTTTGAATGCGCTCATGATAAACAAGCTGGGTCAGAAGGTTTCTCAACAATGCCCGGCGGTGAGCCGGGGTTCGATTGAGCTTTTTCTCCCAGAACCGGGTTCCGTGCTTCATTTTAGTGAGTTTGAGACCAAGATCGTCGTTGCGCTCGTTGAATTTGGTGGAGCAAATTTCCATAGCAACACGCGGTCAAACAGATCGTCGCCGCGCTCTCAATTGTCGCTGGCGGCATACCAATCAAGATGCATATTCGTCTCCTTTTTGAGTCAGTTCTCTTAGTCGCAGGACTCGCTGCTACAGCTTTTGCTGAACCTACAGTAGTGCGTTCGACTTTATGTTATTGCTGTCCGTTAAAGTTCACTTTTCGTCCTAAACTTCCACCAGTTAGAGGTCCTCCATAGTATTGACGACCAGCCATTCACACCCCGAGGCAGCCTCGTGTACGATCCCACCTCTCCAAAACGGACTGCAAATAAATACGAATCAGAGGTACCAATTTCTGATTTGTTGAAGGGAAGGGACACGTCGGATAGATCGCTATTGTATCGGGTTCGAGTGAAGGGCAATGGTGTAGATCTCAATGCAGCAGTTCCAGTGGTAAGCCTGCCGTCCATGGTGCACAATTATGGCCAAGAGTTCTCATACTTAAACTTGTGGGTGTACAGTGCTTGTTGCAAGCGTCCGAATATCGAGAGCAGCTTACGCTACATCTGGACTCAAATGGTACGCACTTTAGCGGATGTACTTCATTGGTTGTGTCAACCAATTTCTGACGTTGTCAGCGTAAGGGGGCCCATGGCACATGGACTACCTTGTAGACGCAACAGACTGCGACCCGAGTAGAAAGGTCCGTTATATCCTGCGTCCGCCGCGATGTATATTTGGCTCACGCGCAACGTCTGACATGACAGCAGCTGGGTCGATCCCCCAGAGCCCAAGTGTTTCTGGAGAGGGCTTTAGATGGACCGAGGTAGTATGCCGACTCTTATGGAACTTTGCCTTGAACGATTATTTACGTGATGCGTGGATCCAAGGCCAAAACTAGACCAGATGGTTGAATCTACACCAGATGGCAAACCAGCGAAGGAACAATCATTTTTGGCAAAATACTGGTTCGTCTTCTGATGTGCATAATGCGTGACCTTCTTCTGAATGCGGACTACCCTGTAGGTACTATATCATCCCCATTATGATCATTCTCATGATGGGAGGTGGAGGAGAAGAACCACAACAAGGCGGGGCAGCGGCACGACGTTGAGCCAGTGCGATTAATGCCCTTTCTTTGAGCGATAACTTTTGCGGGATCTACGTACAAATCAGAACGATCATCAGGTCACAATAGCTCATCGAAAGTATTGATGATGACTGGCCCACAAATGTGTGAAAATATACAGGAATGATATTTGATCAAGGAAATAAATTGATTAAACAAAATGATATCGAAATTTCAGTTCCCCGCTCGCTTTCTCTTTTTTGCTAAACTATTTTCGCGTGCATCTCCCTTTGCCGATTTTGCTTGAGCTGCAGCAGCTGGTCCGGTGGACGCTTTTGCGCCATTCTCATCTATATCCACTTCAATCTCCTCCCCTGCCTTCAGTCTTTTGAGGGCCGCCTTTTTTGCCACCTTCTTGTCAGCTCTCCGTTGTTGCTTTTTCGTTATTGGTGCCTCCCTCGCTATCGCCTGTCCATTTTGCTGCGTTTTCTGTTTCGGTTCTGTGGGCGCCGCAGATGCAGATTTGGCTTCTGCTTCTGTTTCCTCTGTTATCTTTGAGGGCGTAGCAGTCACCTTGATTCCTTTACGCTTCAAACGTTTTCGTTCTGCTTCCACAATGTATTGCTTATCCTCCTCTTCGTCAAAACCGTAAGACTCCGTCGGTTCCTCAACTTTGGTCTTCTTGCTGGAAGTCTTTATGTTTGAATCTTCACCGGTAGGTTCAATCTCCGTCGAGGTCTTCCCGGGTACTTTATTTGAAACCTTTTTCAGTTTGGCGACGTAGAACCCGTCCATATTCTGTGTATGGGGGTAGTATCGTCGAGAATGCGAAAGAGTGGGGTGGAACTTCTTGCCACGGAAGCTGACAAACCCTTCACGTCCAAACTCCAACCCCGTCGGGACCAACTTGACGTTGGGTCTCTTCTTCAATGCGTACTCAACCACCTCTTCGTTCTCTTCTACGGTAACCGAACATGTGGAGTAAACAATGTACCCCCCAGTCTTCGATGTTGCATCAACGGAGTCGATGGCAGAAAGGATAAGTTCCTTTTGGACATGAGTCAACATACGGAAATCTTCATCTGATTTGTTGATCTTTACGGATGGGTCTTTGGAGATAACACCAGTGCCACTGCAGGGAGCATCCAATAATACCCTGTCGAACCCTCCAATAACGCCAGGGAACTCCCGCCCATCGTAATGACACACAACCGAGTTTTTAACTCCCAAACGATGGCAGTTCGCCATCAGCGACTTCAATCGATCCTTGTTTGCGTCGTTTGCAAATAGACAACCAGTATTCTTCAAAAGAGCGGCAATGTATGTTGTTTTCCCTCCGGGAGCAGCGCACATATCTAGAACACGTTCATGCTCCTGCGGCGCCAATGCCATTACTGGCAAAAATGATGCCGCAGCCTGAAGCATGTAGTGACCGGCGAGGTACTCTGGTGTAGCACCGATGGGTACCGGCGAATCAAAAATCTGAAGGCCGACTTTGGACCACTTTCCAACTGCCTCGAGATTGACTCCACGGTTGATCAACGCTTGTGCCAAGTCCCTTCTCCGTGCTTTCAAAGTATTTGTACGAATAACCACAGGCCGTGGTACTTCGTTTGCTTCGAAAAACTCGATAGCTTCGGAGATGGGGAAGAGGTGGAATAGTTTCTCGGCGAGGTATTCGTTGTAACCGTAGTAGGTAGCGATGTCTTTGATGAGCTGATCGATGTATTCTGATCGTGGACGGTCAGGATCCTTTAATTCTTTAAAGTTATTTAACACACGAATGATCTCCTGAATTCGTGTCTGTACTAATGATACATCTTCCGCAACTTGGGCATCCTTTTCGATTTCCTGTCCAGATGGCAGAACGAAGACTTCCCGTTGAGCAATGTTAGTCTGCAGTTCCTCGTCAGCCAGACGTTCATCTTCTTTAGCTTGCTCATCCAGCTCTCGTGCTTGCTTCTCCACCTCCAACTCATCATCTTCCGACCCGTCCGATCCTTCTTCATCTGAGCCAAAGGCCATCGCTAATGTTTGGCCACCACTGTTTTCCCCATCAGAGGAACCTTCAAGATCATCAAATTCATCATCCTGGTACATTCGGTCAGTATTCGGGCGATTGGTAAGACAGAGAAGGGGCTCTTACCATGAGTCCATCCTCATCATCCTCCAACTCAGCATCGTCCCACATGTCCATTCCGTCGTCCTCCACCGCGTCAAAACCATCATCAAGATCTTCCCAGCTATCTTCGTCCACCTCTGGCTCGACCTCAGGCTCCTGTGCTGACTTCCGTTTCTGTTTTGGCTTTCCGTTGATATCTTTGCTCTTCTTCGCAGGTGGTAGGGTTGCTTCCTCGTCATCAGACTCCCCAACAGTCGGTACCTCCTCCACAGCTTTCTGCGTTTTTCCTCGACCTCCTCCCTTCCCATTCTGGTTGCCTGCCTTCTTCGCATTTCGGTCACCTGCCTTCCCCTTGCTTGTCTTCTTCGATCCATTTCTGGCCTTCGCACCTACTGGCACACCTTTTATTCGCGCTATAGTAGAATCATCTAAAGGTGCGGGCTCCCGCTGTTGCTTCTTTGCTTGGCGTCCTCGAGTTCCCATTTTGCCCACTTAGCGTACTCTATCGCAGTCTATGGTGGTCGGAGTGACTTCCTTAGTTCAGAACTAACCAAAAAAACTGAGACCGTGCTGATTGGTTGGAGAGTAAGCTCATTTATCCAAATGTAGATGCTATTTATCCATATTTGACTGAAATTACGTACGCACAGTCAGCGCGCAACTGCCTGAGCTGCGCGTTTTCGGACATGACAGCTTGGTCTGGGTTTTTCCTCAGCGTGAGTGATCTCAACAAGCCCCCCCAAATTTACGAAACCATAATCTAGAAAACCCCGGTTTAGTCTGCCTTTTCTTTTCAACTCTCCTACCTGGCGGATTTTCTGTATCGAAAAACCTTGCACTGCCAGTCGGCCGAATCAGGGCAACGATGGCCGATAAACCAGACATCCCGGACCATTTGAAACCGGACTTTGACCCGGCAAAGCAGACCATCCAGCAGCTAACGAGTTTACTGGGACGGCACGGAGTAACGACCCCTACATCCCGAGCAAAGAAGGAAGTTTATGTTGGTTTATTCAAAGAGCACGTCACTCCCAACCGGAACAAATTTATGGAGGAGCTGACAAAAACGTACGGAAAAGCACCAAAGAACTTTGGCTCTGGGTCTCTGGATGCCGACTCTGGTCAAGGGAGCAGCGCTGCGCCTTCTAGCGCTGCACCTACACCAGACCTTAAGACACGCAGGAGGAGAGTCACACTCTCTAGCGAAATGGTGGATCTCCGTAAACCTAGCGAGGAGGCTGGAAGCGACGAGCAACCCCCCAAGACTCCGGCTGCAAATGTAGACGAAAGTAAAGTGTTCTCAGACCACAATCCATTCCAAAGTCCACCCAAAGGTACTCCTGTCAAAATAGGAGCCAAAACAAAAGTTTTGAAAAAGAGGCGAACGACAATCGCCGCGCCTACCGAAATTTCCGATGATGAAGATCAACCTACACAAAATCATACCGGACGCAAGCCTCGGCATTCTGTGGCAACTTTTTCTGAGCAGGTCGCCGCATCTCCGCAACCCTTCATGTTCAAAGTGTCGCAACATACTCCGGCCAAAGCGGCGGACTCAGACGTGCCTGACTCCCCAGTACCTTCTGCTCGGGGCCGTGCCGGAAACCGTCGTAAGACGATTGGAGGTGACCTCCTTGCTTCGCGCAGAAAGGCGGCTGCTGCACGGCAATCATTACCGCTCACCCTAAGTGACTCAAACAGTGAGGGCGAGGAGCTTCTATTCCATCCCATCGAGAAGAAACAGCCCGGAGTTGACGAACCAGCAAAGGGAGTAACGCCCAGCGCGTCACTTGCAGAAGGTACGCCCGAATATCCTTCGGCCATTCCGGAGGGGGGCAGTGTGGGAGTACAATCGAGTACAAGCGACACATGGGCAACCGTAACCCCAAGAAAGACCACACCGCCTCGGCCGAAATCCACCAAGCGGCCGGAAAGGAGATTCAAGCGTCCTTCTACAGTAATGCCAGCAAAGACGGACCGCACGTTTTTGATTACTCTCCTCTTGTTCCTTGCTGCAGCAACTTTCGGACACTGGTATTGGGAAGCAAGAGATGTGATGGGCTACTGTGATGGTAATGACACCGCTATCCGAAATGGAACGTATGAAGGGTACAACCCGCTTGTGTTGGTTCTGCCCATATGCAGAGATTGTCCACCACGCGGCGTATGTGTTGACAAGACTGTCTTGGATTGTGACCATCCGGATTATATTCTTCAGCCGAACCCCCTTACGAAATTTATACCGAGCAAATATTTACCTTTTCCTCTGGCCGAACCTAGCTGCGTGGAAGATACACAGAAGCAGAAGGCAGAATTGCAGCGCCAGCAGCACATTGAAACTCTTCTCAACTTTCTAAGTACGGTGGTTCGGACGTGGATTGGGACAGCGGAGTGCGGGGGGTTCAGCCGGCAAACAACCGACCCGCTCAGATCTACCGCTACTGGAAATATTTTGGGGATGCCTTACAGTGTCGCAAGGGACGAACTTCGGAATGTGATTGGCAAAAAATGGGATGATGAAAAGTTGAAAACCTACTGGGACTTGGCTATTCAACTTATTCGCGAGTCCGGACCAGACCCATCGACATCGGATCTGACTGAAATTATGGACGAAACGGGGCGAACACGTCTTCTCTACTCTACTCAACCACCGATCATGTCTGTATCGTGTCGTCTGAAACGTTCGATTTGGGAAACCTCTAGAGCCTACTGGTTACCACTCTCTGCTCTTGGCATTACAGTTATTTTCTTTGTTTGGTTTTGGTACCAACGTCAAGCGGTTGCTCGCGAGGCCCGTATGGTGGCAAGGCTAGTAGAGGATGTCTTGGATGCCGTATCTGACGAAGCCGAAAATTATCGACTTGACCCAGCCCGCCACCCTATCCCTGGTTTGTCCGTAGCCCAACTCAAAGATTATCTGCTTCCGCTTGTGGTTCCCGGTAGCGATCGACGTGGGAGGGAACTAGGGGAAAGCGTTTTTGATGAACAGACGGGACACACCAAGTGGTATCTGGCTGACGACAGAACACGCGATCGAACCTGGGAGAAAGTGCATCAGTTGGTGCTCAAGAATAGTAATGTGAGGGAAACAATCATGGATTTGAAGGGAGAGGGGCATTTGGTGTGGCAATGGATTGGAAGTCATGCATTGAGCCCCAGGAGGAAGGGCGTAGCTGTAGCTAGATTGGTTGGATCGTCAGGGACGGCATCAGAAAGTGGAAGTGATGCAGAGGATAAACAAGGGAACCAAAGGGGGGGAGCGTTTATGAAAAAGTTGGAACAGGCACTGGAAGGAGCCGTTCAACCCGAAATAAAAGACGAATGACAATCCATTACGTGGGGAAAAGGTCGGCAGGTAGTTATCCCGTTTTTGGCTTCTCTGCTCTGTAGAAGGGAACAGCGAATTGCATCGATTTTGTACAGAGTTCTGTAGTTTAGATCTTGTCATTTAATATATTTGTAACTTTTTTCAAAGTATCTATCGCTAAAGATTGCCCTTGAGAGCTACAAAGCGTAGCTGCTAAAATAGGCCAGATGGCCACTCACAACGGAAGTGAAAGCTGGCACTCTGCCTGAATTTAAATATATACATAAAAAAGAAAGAAACAGAATCTAGGTACTCGCTGAATCTAGGTAATTTTGCTGCCGGTAAAAAGTGTTCTTATTAGCCCGCACTCGTGAATGGGACGTCAAGCTTTTTTGACTTACCTTGCTTGACAAGACTTTGTTGCAGGATGATACACCATAAACTCAAATTCTGCTCCTCCAAACGACCCAGGATTAATGCATTTGCATCCTTCATAATCTACGGAATATGACTCATGTTTGTCGGCAAGGACAAGCTAACAAAACAATAAAATGAGACAACTATCCCAGCCACGGTCTTGTGCGTAAACATTAGTTACCAAATGTGGTTGTGGATACAGTCGCAACGCATGATCATATCCCCAGTACGTTGGCCGGGCGGCGGGAGGAAGGGGACACAAATGCGCTTGATCTATTAATGTTGCTACGAGCTGATGTTCGAACGTAGGTCAGTCAGTGTACAATTTAGACCTTTGCAGTCTTAACATACGTGTCGTTCCAGTGACACATCCACGTCTTCTCGCGGTGGAACAATCGATCCTCTTCGCATGCGTTTTACAATGTCGTCCCGGAAGATTACGATTTCCTGGGTACAGTATTTGATTCTGTCACAGGGATGCAACAGTCAACGGACAGCGGTCAGACATGATTACCCGATTTAAATATGCCTTACCTGCATGGATTACTCATGAATATTGCTCTCGGTAGCTTGCTTCGAATCCGCTCTGTGTAGTATTTTGGGATACTGGGTCTCGGAAGCGTTTTCGCGCCCCATGGATCCTGCGGGCCAGGTACAAAGATGAAACGTGAAGTTTGAGCCAGATCGCGGAAATCTGATATGAGATCCGCTAGGGTGTTGAAGCACTCTACATTATGTGGCACACAGAATGAGATTTGCGGTTCGCTTCGTGAGGACTAGCAGTATCAAGCTGCCTTACGCTTATATGGCTCGTGATGTTGACCCTCATAGAGATAGGGTATCGACATGAAATTTCCAATCAATATAAAGGCCAGTGGTGGTGCAGAACTAGTGCTCGAAAATCCTTCAAAGAGCCGTCGTAGCTTCATGACTACCTTTGGCAGTTACAATACGTCAGCTCGCCGGGAAAAATGGGCAATGCGCGGGAAGAAGGACGACTCGTACCCGTGGTTGATCAAGCCAGACATCGGATACTATAACGAATATCACATCTGTCATATTTACTTCGATGTTTTCCAGTACCATCTGAGGGAAAGTCGACATGAGCAACAGTATGCGGAATGTTAGAATGGTAAAATCTGCCGTAGGACCTGATCATCACCAGCCGATGGCCCTCCAAAAAAGTTCACGTTATGTCCAAATGCAGAGCTACATTCTAGGTCAGACGGTTCCCACGCAATTGAGCATCGATGCCAAAGAAACTTACAGGGACTTTTGTCGAGTTTCTGGCAGTGGCATGCCTAGCGTCCTTACTTTGAAGATTCTATCCTCCGTATAAAGCCCTTCGGCAAGAACAAAGCAATTCAAACAGAAAAGACCCACTCCTTTGTCAATCTGTCAAAGAGGTCTCCAATGAGTAACTATCATAAATAAAGGAGTGAAATGTAAATCACATCACGCACCTTGCCGTTTAGGTGGATCTCAATCAATCCATCCGGATCCTCAAGATGGTACTTTCCTTCTTCGATAGTAGTTAACATACCAAGAAGAAGGAAGCTGCCCGGCTTATGTCCCTGCAAATTCTTTATGGACGTGATCTGCTCGCAAACTGGGTGAGCTAAATGCTCTCGGCGTAGACGCGGGATGATATCGAACCTCAAAATGATCACCCGTCCTCGTAAAGGTAGACGGGCGGAAGGCATCGTTACGAAGAATGCGCTGCTTGAGTGTATCGTAGCGATCGCGAAATGCCAAAGCTTTTGCAGCAGGTGGCGCCAGCAGTCGCGGCTTTTCATGAGATCTAGTCCATGCTTCTTCCGTCAACCAGATTGATCCTCGTGACAGAAGCATAAATCAAGATGGCGATACGGACCTCATAAATTGTTTAGCGTCGGGCCGCCACTTCCACCGCGGAGTCGAAAATGCGTCTATAACATGTAGATACCCGGCAATATCTTCAATGCTGATATCCCCAACCATCCCTCCAACAGCTTCCGAGCCTCCATTTGACGAGGCACTGACTGCATTTTCCAAGGCTTGGTTTATCGCGGATTTACGAAAGATGTTTTGCACTACTTCCTCGAGACTGGCGCGATCTACTAGGAGCTTTCTAGTATCTGATGAAATACACAGTAGTTACGGTTAAAGGTCCGGAAGTCCCAGTCCATAACTTGTTATATTACGCTGACCAGCAAAGTACCTTGTTGTTGTGTGTATGATAAAGCAATGTAGTCCAAGGTCTCGGCCAATTGTTCGTTTGGGAGTTCTGCAACAACATTCTCCAGGTACTTTAGTGCCTCCGTTTTGAGTGTGAGGCCATGTTTTTTTGTCAAAATTCTGTATATTTGGGTTTTGGATGACGACATTATTGTTCGAAATGTCGAGGTTTGACCTTTGTAGACTGTGAGCGGAGACATATCGTGTCCGAAGAGGTGGACGGAAGTGGGTGGAGTGTGGCTTCGCCCACGACGCTATGGCAACAGTCATTCGAGTCAAACGTGGTCAGCGTTGAGGTTTGGACAACGTCGAGTCCAACTCAGAGTTTGTCCAGCAAACCTCAACTTTTTCATTCTTGTTAAAACATTACGAAGAGCGAATTCATAACATGCCCCTGCCGAGGAACTTTGTCAGGACCGAGATGCTGAAGGTAATTTCAGCACGCGAGACAGCTTTCTCAAGGTTATGCCCACTAATACTCCTCGTGTCCCAAAGTTCGGCGTATATATCTTCTTCCCCATTGGTGTACTGTACTTGTTCAACCGACCAGAACTTCAGGAGATGTTGAGTCGAGAACATGTGTGTATTGGGGGAACAGGAGGGAGACTCCGCTTTCTATACTGAAATTGCCACTTGTCTAGCAACAAACGGTGGAGTCTTTCAAAACGCCCGAAGAACAGCTCTTTGTGCGTTTCTACTACTTGTTCTTTTACTGAGAGCTACCATATTTACAATGGTTTCCGTACTACAGAAACTCCCCAAATCTATGGAAGAAGTGCGGCAGGAGGTATATACAGATACACTTGTTCATGTCGAGTACTCAATCCACTGACTATGGTCCAATGTAGACTGCAAGAATGCGGCAGCATTTCAAATCCAAAAGAGAAAGTTCCGAAACGAATTCTTCGGCATGAGGACAATCGCTCATGACACTTTACGGAAGGCGAAGGCGATATACAAACCTTTAAATGTCCAATGAAAGAGCAGCGTCAGAAACAGTATTCAGCGTACTGACTGCATGGACTAGCATGTACCCACCCGCTACCTCCCACTCATCAGCGGAAATCGTGCCTTCGTCATTTACAACGTTCATCCTATATAGCAGATTTTGATACTGCTCATTTTGCGACTCCTCTTGGAAGATTTCATGGAAAGGTTTCTTATATTCTAGCTCTAAACCGTATTCTGAAGCCAACCTGTACAGTAACTTTGTTAATAATTATTGGTACATGCATAATAGACGATTTTCTTACTTTTCGAATGTGGGAAAATGCAAGAGATACTCAGGACAGTTATCGATAGCATCTTTCAGCTCGAACCAATATTTGTGCCCAAAAACAGGGTAGTCATCTCGTTGATCAAAGGCAACCGTCAAGATGGAATTCCCAAACGACAGCGCATCAGTGGCGCGCAATCTCTTTACAATCCAATATGCATTCGGGATAGTCCCAATAAAATGACCACCGTGCTTCAGGCTCTTCGTAATATTCTCCAGTCCGATGCGCGCCTTTGCCTCTGATTCGAAAGAGTAGTGCAGTGCAAACTGGCAGCTTACAAGATCCAATTTATGCCCCGGCGGAAGCTTATCAGAAATGGATACTTCAAAACAATCCGCCGCAAAAAATGTCGCCTGGAACCTATTTCCTCGTCCTTGGCTGTATCGTTCTTGTGCTTGTTCAATAGACACGGCAGCAATGTCAACTCCAACCAGATGCCGTATTCCCGCTTTACTCCACTTGAGCAAGTCTCCTCCTTTTCCACAACAAAAGTCCATTACGTGGAACCCTCTATGAGCGTATTTACTGATCAAAATAGATTTGATCCAGTTGTTAAAGTTTTTCAGGTGGAGGATTGGTGAGTCTTTTCGACGATCGCGGCCCACCTCGGGTCGAGCATTGTAGTGTTGGGCGACAAGATGTGCATTCGTGGCGACTCCCTCTGTAGGTCTATGATGTTTTGCGGGTCTCCTTACTCCTTCCTCGTCGCCAGTCACCGCTACGTCGTCGTCGCGGTTTCGTTTCATGGTATAAGGGAAAGTATTGTTCAGAGCAGCGGCCAAGTGCAAACTCTCGTGGGTGACTGGGAGCATCACGTGGTTTCTACTTTGCTAACAATCTCGTCAGCAACCACGTGGTTTCTGCTTTGCCGACAATCTCGTCAGCAACCATGAAACCTTTTGGCACATTACTGAAACATTTCAACACTACCAGTAACCCAGCATTTCAAGGTCCCTTGATGCACAGAAATATCTTGATAAGCGAATATAAAAAAGTCCTTTATCGATGCCGTAGACGGGAGAATCAGGTCTCTAGGGGTTCAAACAACGAGCGATTGCGCATTGTTAGAAATAGATTGCAGTCGCAGGACATTAGCCGATGGAGACGTTTGCGCGATACGCGTACGAACAACCAGGCGTTTGTTGACTCCCCCTTCATATTGGCCCTGCAAGTGTAGGTACCACTCATTGCTGACAGTGCCATCACACAAATGCCCACGTAGTGGTGCGTACATGGATAATCAGTAAAAAAAAAGGGGGCCTATGGGGTATTTCCTGGAAATGTAAATTAGGCAAAACTTTGACATCACGTGTGTAAAGCCACTAAGGCGGTGAGATGACGTTTTGAACGAGTCATGTGAGCCACATCTTTTACCAAACTGCGGGAATTGCAAGTCCGCGCATTTACAGCAACGTTTTTAGTACCAAATTCCAAAACTTCTACTCGTCAGCTGAGAATGTTTCCAGTGCCAAATAGCTTTGATGCGTAGTGGGCAATGTGGCCCCCAGCTGACAAGGTTTTTTGACTCAGCTGCATTTGTTTTGTTGTTGGTCTTTAAAATGTTCTACCGGCCCAAACACGCGACTTGTTTTGAAAAGCTCTTTTGTTGCAAGCAACGAGTTTCTTCTTCCCGAGTGGTGGCCCAAAGTTGGGGGCCACCAAAATGAGGAAACTCTTTTTGGAGGAAAGCCGTGGGATCTCAAACTCCCCCCCAGTCCTTGTCTGGTCGCCCCTGGGTGACTGAGGTTGTGGGGATCGATGGGGATCATCGGAAGGTCGGTTTTTTTTCCTATTTGCAAATCCATATGTCACCTACCGCGCGGGAACTGAAAAAGATGCAAGGCCGCTGTCGGAAATATAAGGAGGGGTTTTTTTTGAGCCGCCCCATGGAAATGCCAAGATAGCTGTTCTTGTTATTATATCCTTCTCTTGTTGCCCCCCGCCAAAAACTAAAGACCTCTTTTCCGATTATCCATCGCAACAATGTCCACTTTGGATCCCCAACAGAGCAAAGATACCATTGTGGAGATGAGTCCCGAGATCCAAGATAAAGTCACTCATAAAAGAAAGTTTGGCCAACTTGCATACATACGCCAACATTTTCGGTATGAATCAATGTTACTTTCATCGATATACAAGTTTTTCTAAAGGTTGTGTATGTTTCACAAAATTCAACAGCGAGGAACTGGCAGAATTGTTGGGCACATTTATCCTCATCATCTTTGGCAACGGCGTTGTTGCCCAGGTAGTACTTCACAACAATAAGAATGGAGAATACCTGTCCATCAACATTGGGTGGGGACTGGGAGTACTTTTTGGTATCTATGCAAGCGGAGGCATCTCGGTAAGCGTGGATACATGGTCGTACATCCTGGCATAAAATGTTGACATTAATCATCATCCAACTTAGGGAGCTCATTTGAATCCGGCCGTAACTATCAGCAATGTCATCCACAAAGGCTTCCCATGGCGCAAAGTGCCAGGTTACGTGATTGCCCAAATTCTCGGCGCTTTCCTTGCTGCAGCAGTCATTTTTGGAAACTATCACTCCGCGCTAAATGCATTCGATGGAGGCGACCGTCAAACTCTGGGACCAAAGTCGACTGCAGGCATCTTCTCAACCTACCCTCAACCCTATCTTTCCACAGTTGCGGCCTTCTTTTCTGAATTCCTTGGTACGGCAATTTTGATGATTGGAATCTATGCGTGCAGCGAAGCCGGCAACAGTGCAGCACCAGATGGCTATGGGCCAATTGCAGTCTCATTGCTTGTCATGGCGATCGGTATGGCTTTGGGATCAGAGACTGGATACGCCATAAATCCTGCTCGTGATCTGGGACCTCGAACTCTAACAGCAATCGCTGGATGGGGCTCAGAACCCTTTACGGCATACAACCATTACTTTTGGATTCCAATTGTAGGCCCCATTGTCGGTGGAGTGTTTGGCGGATACGTCTTTCGGGCGTTGTCGGATTTCAAATCCCCCGACGATGGGATTTACTAGATATTCTTTGTGATCTGCGCGGGAAGCAGAGAGCAGGCCGATGGCGAAGGAATCTGGAGGGGAAGATACATCATTGTTTACTATGTCAATAACTCAAAGCATGTACTTTGGATATGTAGCAGAACTAGGCAAGTTGAGGCTTTTGAGGGCGCCTTGAGGACGGCGGTTTGGACGGACAAAGTCATAGTTGCGGACCTGTAAATCTATGCAAGACCTTTGTTTAGCTTCTGTGTGATGGCTGTCAGAGCGTACAATTGTGTAATTGTTAAAAATGTTTAAGTTATTTCGCCTGCTATTTAGCAACGCCAGCGTAGACGCGTGTCAGACCCAGAGACTTTTTGCGCATCATTTGCGAGCAATCGTGATCCTCTCCTACCACACTGAATCGCACATACTCAGCGAGAAACCCAGCCGACTATACTCATCATGACAACAGGGACATTGAAAGAAGGTATACTTGAACCTTGGCGATTTGCACACCACGCTCTGTCAGAGTGGGCAGTAACCAGAAAGCCTTAACTAAACCTGGGTGCTCGGAATGCACACAGCTTTCGCCGTCTATGAGCAGTTAAAGAAGGAATTCAGCTCACCAAAGGCGGACCTACAGAAATGCGGCCAATACTTGGCGAACCTAAAGGTGGGCACGCGGTCCTGGTAAACCGATCTCACCGTAATTGGAGCAACGATTGGAGCAACGATTGGAGCAGGACGATACGTGAAAGATGGACCGTTTTCTCATCGACATACTTTTGCACACACTGTAGATCTACTTGACCGAACTATCATTCCTTTTGCCTGGTGACCGTGCTCCCGATGCTCAAGAGCTTCTCCTTGCACGTACGTAATACACAACTGTATGAATTCCACTCGAGTAATGTATACCTGACGCTTCTTCCACGCTAGGCGAGGTTCTTGAAATTGGCGCTCAATGGAGTATCCGTGTCGGCGACATCCCATCGTTCGAACGCTACATCTCCCAACTAAAGACATACTATCATGACTACAGGTCTGTTTCCCCTATTGCAAAAGTCGACACTGTTCTCCATTAATGCTCTTGTCCACCAGCTCAAGCCTCCCAGCTTCCGCCCGGATGTATCCCCTCCTTGGGCTGAATCTCCTCCGCCTCCTCGCACAAAACCGCATCTCGGAATTCCACACAGAACTAGAGCTCATTGAGACAGATCAAATGGGAGAAAATGTGTACATTCGGCATCCAGTTCAGATTGAACAGTGCTTGATGGAGGGATCATACAACAAGGTGTGGCATTCCAGAGCGAACGTGCCTGCGGAAGAATATGCTTTCTTCATTGATATATTGATGGGGACCATCAGGTAGGTCCTGGGTGTGCAATGATACCATGACTTGAAGGATCCTGATTATTTCTTTGTGGCGGACAGAGACGAAATTGCCAGCTGCAGCGAAAAGGCCTACGATAGCTTGCCTATCGCTGACGCAGCGACGCTTCTCTATTTCAAATCCGGGGACGAGGTCACGGCGTTCGCTTCTGAGGTACGGATTTCCAAATTCTGTTGTTTTGTCCGCCAGGAGGTTTGCTTACTTGCTGGATTCTGGTGTTTTAGCGAGGTTGGAAGGTGAACCCACAGGATAAGAAGATCTACTTTGGGGTAACGGATGCGGATCATTTGGACATTCCTGCGGACAAGGTTATCAGTCAGACACTCGAGTACGCAAGGGAGCTGGAGCGAATTGTGTAAACTGCCTCCCATGAAATAGACTCTGCAAGTAAAACCACGTTTGTACGTCCTTGCCACATTTTGTGCTTGTTCGAGCTGTAACAAGCTAGTTGGACTATACTGGACGAATGGAATTTTATACCCGAACCATCGTATTATCAGATACTTGCGTAAAAAAGCTATATGTGGTCTCTACCAGCGTCATACACTTCATCCTCCCACCAATGCTTGCATCATAGCCGCATTTCTGGTTAAACTTGCTCCATGGCTTTCCAACAAAGTGACAGCAGCTTGTCCGCAGACGTTTTCTACTGAATGTAGGATGAAAGCCAACGGAAACCGTCACCGTATCCCTGCTTCATGACAATGGAGCACATGAACACCTCAATTGGCCGGATATCTTTAAGAGGCACTTTTCCTTTTCCAGTGGTTTGGAATAGACCAAGGGCGTGTCTTAGTTCATCCTCTGATACAGCTCCCTGAGCATCAATTTTGTTTCCAAGAATGAGGAAAGGGACTTTGGAGAGCTCCTCAATGGACAAAAGAGCCTGCAAACAAGCAAAGCAAACAGTGAGACCATGGCAAGCTTCAAAACACCAATAATAACGTACGTCTAGTTCTGCTTTGCTCTCTGGGAACCTCTCCACGTCCGCGCAATCCACCAAGTAAACAATCCCGTCAACTTCTGGAAAGTAATCTTTCCATAAACGACGCGCCTGTTGGTGTCCACCCAAATCGTACGTTGTGAACTTGATGTTGGCAACCTGCAACTCCTCCGAAGCTGTTTCGGTATGAGCCTTTAGTTGTAGTTCATACAATCAATGCGCGCCGTTGAGTCAACTACTCACTGGGATGTAAGGTTGGAGTCAACGTAGCCAATCGATCGTTTTTGAGCATGTGCAATAACGTAGTTTTGCCGGCATTGTCAAGACCGAGGAAGAGAATCTTTGCATTTTTGTTCAAAAGACCTATTTAGTGACGCCAGGAGGTTGAGTACATTTTCTTCATCATGATAACACCCGCGCCTATCCGCCAGGCAAGATCATCGCGATGGTTGATGATCCTCATATGCGTACAACTCGCGCGCCTTATCACAGTCGGACGTAGAGTGCAGACATACCCCAGTCAGAGAGCAAGCTCCAAAACCAATTTACTATGAACATTGTTGACGGCGTAGAATGCGATGGAACAGGGGAAACAGAAGGCGGTATTTGCAAGAAAGTGCGGTAGCTGTCGTGTTTGCAAAAAGTAGTTCTACAGACTCAGAAGATAGCCAATAGAGCTGTGGCAAGACGCTCGGCAGAAACAAGTTTAGGCGATGATTGCTCGAATGCAGTCGCAAAAGGTAAACGCAGCAGACGTCCACAACCCACTACGAGAAGTTGATGAGTGGCAACGGCCCATCGAACATGGCGCGTCCATGTCACATGAGCTATGGTGACTGTGCCGCTGATCGTTGTTATCCCGATCAGGACTGGCTGGGCGATCGCTGCCTTTCAGCGAAACTGTAGGAGTTTACTGACGGTACTTGCTGGCCAGAGGCTTCTGCTTTCAATTGATCATTTACAGGACGGCAGGAATGCTCAGTGATCGACATCTCATAGGACACCTCAAAATATCGCAGAAGCCCAGAGCTATTCAATGGGACGTACAGATATGGTTGCGGACAATTGTGATGGACGGGACCTCACAAACCATCACAAAAAATCAGTGACAGATCAATTAAGCAAACTGCATGCATGATGCATTCGACCCTCAAGGCAATAATTCTAAAGAATAACGGGCATATAGGTGAAGATGAAGCACGTTTCATCAACGTGGTTGCCTCCACGTGTAATTGTCTGGAGGGAAACACTCTTGTGATTTCCTTTGTTCAGATGTGCATGGAGTAGAGTAACCTCGCAAATCATCATCTTGGAGGCTCGGCTGCTACAATCGAAACGCTGACCTTTGTATATTTACGAGCGAAAGGCACACCTTTCTGAGTAGCACACCCTGTTCTCGACCACGGCCCAGATCCAAATCCAAATAATCCAGCTATCCTTTTTTCTGGCTGTTTGCCCTCTGAAGGAGGCACATGCCATGTGGTTGACAGCGCTCCTACGGCAGATCACTCATCGATAGCTTGGGTGTTGGTATTACCCGTCTCAAATTTCCTGACCTGCAGCTATGAGAATATCTACAAATCCGAGGAATCAAAAGAGGGCAACCAATGCCAACCACATTTCAAGTGTGATTACGCGTCACCTTGGTCTTCAGTACAGTACCGAGATCGTTTGGAGTTCAGCCCGCATCCAACACCTGTACATGGCGCGATCACCAACCACCCCTCTTCCAAGCACCCCTTCGGGAGCCCCGAACCCATTTTCATTAACACCCGCTAAAGAAAGCCTTCCCTCTCCCTCTCGGATCAACCTTGTTCCATCCGCACCATCCCCATTAGACTCGTACCAACTTCGCCTCGCGTTGAGAGATGCGGCACAGAAATGTCAGGAGCGAGGGCTATATTATGCCGCAAGATGGTGTGTGCGTTGATTCTTTCTACAGGTTGTGTCGGCTGTCTTACCCATTTTTATTTAGGGCCTCGGAGCAACTCGTGAGCATTCCCTCCGCCAACTCAGTTGACCAGTCCGTCCCACCAGGGAATGTAATGGCCACCGCTTTCACATCTCCACAACTAGAAACCCCACGGCCAGTACCACAAGCAGAAGAAGATGCTTGTCTACTGGCACTTTCGCATTTTCAGTTGAAAGAGTATGATCGTGCAGCATGGTGTCTGAGGGCCTATGATGGTGATAAGGCTCTGTTTATCAAGTGTTACACCAAGTATATGGTAATTATATGTGGAAGGGAAAATTTCATGAGCTATGCATGACGCTCTGTTGTATTTTTAAAGCCAGTCTAACGCTTGACGTTCTATTGGACAGAGTGGGGAAAAGCGCAGGGCGGAGCAAGATCTGGGACATGAAGGTGAGCATATTCAACGGTAAGCAGAGCCGTTGCACATTCAGGGAGCTTCGTGCATGAGTAGGCGCTCATTCTATATGCTAGTACACCTCGAAGGCACGCGGACGACAAACTCCCAACTACATGACATCGCCATCGCACTGCAAAATAATGAAAAGAATCTGGATAGCTTCTGCTGGTATCTGTAAGTTATTGAGCACAGTGGTCAATACAACGATAGTGCTCATCCCCGAATGCTAGACGCGGAATGATCTATGCGCGTATGAAGCTCAAGTCAAAAGCCCAGAATGCACTCGTCCAGTCAGTCCAAAAGTATGCATATAATTGGAGCGCATGGGAAGAAATTGGGACTTTGGTGGAAACAAAGGAAGAGGTGAGCATTCTCCTCTACAGTATCTTTCCACTGATATCCACTGACGTCATCCTATAATGGGTTTGCTTGACTCAAGTTGGAAGCTCTGATACCGAGGTTACCAGCCGGATACATGCGAAAACTCTTTCTCGTTCACCTCATGGCGCATCGCGGAATGGCAGCAGAAGAGTTTTCACAAAATAGCGTGGATCTGTCGGCCATGTTTCCCGATAGCACATATTTGGACCTACAGTACGCTGTATCCTATTACAACCAAGGAAGTAAGTGATATCGTATGCGAAGAAGGGGTTGCGGGATTTGCTGATTGTAACGACCAGAATACGACCGGGCGTTGGAGTATTTTGAGGATTATCGGGAGCAGGAGCCGTTTTCTTTGGAATACGTTGATGTTCAGTCACATATCCTATTCACAATCCAAGACAGTACAAAGCTGAGCGTTCTAGCCCAGAAATCTTTTGCTTTGGATCGATATCGACCGGAAACGTGCATCGCAATTGGTGTGTTTGGGGTTCATGGAGATGATTTATACCTTTGATTTGCCATATAAATTACGTTCCATATTAGGCAACTACTTTAGCACTCGGCGCGATCATTTCCGCGCACTAGATTATTTCCAGCGAGCGCTAAAACTCCGTCCCAACTATGTTGAAGCGCTAATTATGATGGGCGACGAGTATATGGAGTTGAAGAATTCGAATGCAGCGTTAGAGACATATCAGCGGGCTGCTGGTGAGACTTTTGCAATCCGTTTGAACTTTAAACGTGTGTACTAACGTGCATGTTGACTAGATGTGGCACCTCACGACTTTCGAACTTGGTACGGAGTCGCAAAGGCCTTTGATATGCTAGCCATGTCAGATCACGCCATACCCTACTACCAAAAAGCCGCTGCCTGCAGGTAAAACCACGTTTTTACTCCTACTGTCGTTTACCACCCTAATATGACGAGATCCTCTTAGACCCTACCATTCCCAAACCTGGACCGCCATGGGCCAAGCCTTTGAAGCCAGCGGGAAAGACGCCCAAGCCATGATGTGCTTCAAACGCGCCCTCATCTGCACTGACAAAAGTCCACTCTTATTCATGTACATTGCGAAATTGTACCAGATTTCGCCCACGTTGCGGGACGACGAGCAAGCGGCGTTTTACTATAGGTGTTGGATTGAAGAGTGTCGCGGGAGTGGAATTGATAAGGTGTGTATTAGGCACATGTCATGTAGCCAGTCTATTGAACCGTTTTATCACTTTTTACATTGCAGAGCCAATACTACTTTGAGTGGGAGGATGCAGTGACATTTTTGGCAGAGTTTTACAAAGAAAAAGGGCGCTTTGAAGATGCGGTATGGCGGTTATTCAATGGTTGAGTGATCTCCGCATCTGAGGGTATTGATTTTTTGTATTTTAATCAGGAGGCGTATGTGCATGAGATTGCGCATACAGAGGTAAGGATTTTTGGACTTCCTGCGGAATGGTCGCTTTTGCTCATGATGTGAAAATTAGAGGGGAAAGGCTCTCCTTCGGGAGCTGCGAGCTGTTAGAGACAGCCGATCTGATCACAAATCCCGGGATACACTCGCTCCCCCGCAGGCAGCCACGCCCGGTGATCCAGGGTCGCATGGGGATTTGGCGCACCGAACGGTTCAGTTTGTGGGTGGGTCTACGGGTGAATTTTGGGTGAGTCCTGTTCCCGGCGGTGGTGGTGGGCAGGGTAATCGGTATTTTGGGGCGTCCGCGCAAGGGAGTGCCAGGACCAGTCGGACGGGTTCCAGAGGGGGATCCGGATGGAACTCGCCGGCCGCAGATGACGTGAGATAATTTTGTAAATAAAAAGGTTGGAGAGTTTTTAAATAGAAATGCGACAAAGAATAAACTCCATGCAAATGACAACAGTGTGCTATATTATCAGACATATTGCCACATGTAATTGTGTACAAATCCCATGCTTCCCATAAACTCCCCTCTCCACCAACAAAATGCTCAAACGGCAGCAGCCTCACCAGTCCAAGCGCCCCAAGACTTGACTGCATCCTTCTTCACCTTTCCATTCTTGGTGTACTCTTCCACAGCCTCAGCGAACACAACAGATGTTTTGACCTCATTCATAAGTCCAACTCCGAAATCGACAGCCGTGCGCCTAACCTGGTAGCGAACGTCGTCAGTGGTCCTGGGACGATTACGGGCCAGAGAAACAACAAGAGAAACATTGTGGGAATCGTAGAGCGCACGAGCAACACGACGATCCAAAAGGGTGTCAATCAGAGCGCGTTCTCCGCCTTCGACAAAGAGAGGAGCATTGATGCCGCCGTTGGATTTGAGAACAGACTGGGTCAGTTCCGTGTCGGCAAGGATTTTGTAACCAGAGTTGATAAACTTTTGCGCAATATAAGCGGCTTCACTGGGGTTGGTCAAGTTGTCGACGCTGATGACAATACTACTTCCTTCCGGCATAGGGAGCTTCTTGAAGTTGTTGTGGTTCGCGTACATGGAGGTGAAATATGCCTCTTTCACGTCCTTTCCAAAGCAAGCAACTTCACCGGTACTGGCCATCTCCACACCCAGCATGGGGTCGGCGCCAGCCAACCGAGTCCAACTGAAAATGGGAACCTTGACAGCCTTGTAATCGCGCTTAACTGACATGGGATCGACCGAGGGGACAGCGGACGACAAAGTGGGAGACTTGACCAATGCACGGGTTGCAATGTCAATGAAGTTGGTGTCCAGAACTTTGGAAACGAAAGGGAAGGATCGGGACGCACGGAGGTTACATTCGATGACCTTGAGCTCGTGCTTGCCCTCCACACCAGGTGGAGGACGACGAAGGATAATCTGCATGTTGTACGGACCAGTAATCTTGAATGCCTTGGCAACCTTCTCGGCAATGACCTTGCAGTCCGCGACGATTTCGGGAGTAAGACCACGAAGACCAATATCCTTCTTTGAGGCATCGGTTTCGGCCTGCTCTCCCTCATATGTGGGAGGCAAGACCAAGGTTGCATCACCAGAGTGGACACCTGCATTCTCAATGTGCTGAGACAAGGCATACACCAGAAGCTTCCCATCGGAAGCCACTGCATCAACATCGAGCTCTTGAGCGCCTTCGATAAACTTTGTAATCACGATGGGGTGCTCCGGGGACACGTCAGTGGCAAGCGACAAGTAAGTTTGAAGATCGGCAGGAGTGTGAGCCACATTCATAGCAGCACCAGAAAGTACGTAAGATGGACGGACAAGGACGGGATAGGTGACGCGCTCAGCAAAAGCAAGGGCTTCGTCGACACTGTTGAGCTCCTTCCATTCCGGTTGATCCACGCCAATGTCATCCAAAATTCTAGAGAATTTCTCACGGTCCTCGGCACGATCGACATCAACAGGGCTGGTACCAAGCACGTTCACGCCACGTTTCCAGAGCTTCAAAGCAATGTTTTGGGGAAGCTGACCACCGACACTGACAACACATCCACTGGCGTTCTCACGTTCGTAGATATCCATGACTCGTTCAAAGCTGAGTTCCTCAAAATACAAACGGTCACACTCGTCAAAGTCCGTTGACACAGTCTCGGGGTTGTAGTTGACCATGACAGTACGGTGACCCAATGAACGAAGCGAATGGATGCAAGAGACTCCGCACCAGTCGAACTCGACACTAGATCCGATACGGTAGACACCAGACCCAAGTACCATGATACCCTTGTCATTGAATTCAACATCATCACTTGTGCCATTGTAAGTCATGTAGAGGTAATTTGTGTCAGCAGGAAACTCCGCCGCCAAAGTATCAATCCTCTTCACGCGGGGGATAATGCCATAATTCTTACGCAAGGCACGAATGGCGAGCTCACTCGACTTGGTGTACTTTGCAATCTGGTTGTCAGAGAACCCTTTTTGCTTGGCTTGACGTAACAAGTCGGCCGGAATGGTAGAGGTGGAGAGTTGGTAGTCAGTCACAGGAACGGGTGGTTTGCCTTCGGGGTTCTCGGCATCTTTCTCCAAAACTTCTTCCACAGGCTTTGGTCCATTACACTTGGAGAGTTCAGCACGAGTGTTCACAAGGTTTTCCAGCTTGTGGAGGAACCACTTGTCAATCTTGGTAATATCATGGATCTTGTCAACCGAGTAACCGTGATTAAGCATGGCGCTTCCGACCGCGAACAGACGACGGTCAGTCGGCTCAGCTAAAGCTTCGTCAAGATCGGGGAAATCCAAGGCTTGGAAGCCCTCAAATGAGGGGTCAACCATACGAACAGCCTTTTGGAGAGATTCTTCCCAGGTTCGCCCAATACCCATGACTTCTCCGACACTCTTCATGGACGAGCCAATCTTCCTAGAGACATGTTGAAATTTGCTCAAATCCCATCGAGGTATCTTAGTGACAACGTAGTCCAAAGAGGGTTCAAAGTTGGCCGTTGTAGTACGAGTCACAGAGTTCCGCAAGTCAGGAAGAGATGCACCAAGAGCAATCTTGGCTGCAACGAACGCGAGAGGATAACCGGTAGCCTTTGAGGCAAGTGCACTAGATATAAGAGTCAGCGCCGTCTCATGGAATTAGAATCGGTAAACAGTAAGATTACGGACCTACTACGAGAGAGTCGAGCGTTGACTTCAATGACTGCATACTGCAGGCTGTCAGGGCTGAGAGCGTACTGAACGTTACATTCTCCAACCACACCGAGGTGACGAATGATCTTGATGGCTGCAGAACGAAGCATGTGGTACTCTTGGTCGCTCAGTGTCTGACTGGGGGCAATGACAATGGAATCGCCAGTGTGGGTACCAAGAGGATCGAAGTTTTCCATGTTGCAAACGGTGATACAGTTGTTTTCCGCGTCACGAACAACTTCGTACTCCAACTCCTTCCATCCCTTCATTGAACGTTCGATAAGGAGCTGGGGCGAGAGAGAAAGAGAAGATGTGGCAAGTTGACGGAGTTCTTCTTCGTTATTGGCGAAGCCAGAGCCGAGACCCCCCAAAGCGTACGCCGCACGAACGATGACGGGGTATCCAATCTCGGAAGCGGCCTTGAGTGCATCATCCACAGTTTCAACAGCAGTGGACTGAGCAACAGGAATGCCGATATCTGCCACAGAACCATATGAGGAAGCGTTTCCAGGATAAAGAAAAACGATTAAAATAAATCACCTTTCAAGGCTTGCGCAAACAGATCACGGTCCTCGCTGAGCTCGAGGGTACGAACAGGAGTACCCAAGACTTTGACGTTGTGCTTCCGCAAGACACCGGCATGCTCAAGAGCGACACCGCAGTTAAGCGCGGTTTGTCCACCAAACGCCAAAAGAATACCGTCGGGCTTCTCTTTCTCGATCACGTATTCAATGTACTCTGGGTTGGACGGTACAAAGTACACGACGTCGGCAAGGTCCTTGCCAGTTTGAATGGTAGCAATGTTAGGATTAATTAAAATGGTTTCGACACCTTCTTCCTTCAACGCCTTGATAGCTTGGGAGCCTAAAGAAAACCAATAATTAGCATCGAGCGTGGACCATTTAAGTTACGAGTGCGTGACACCTACCAGAGTAATCAAACTCGCCAGCTTGTCCGATGCTGAGACCACCACTACCGACGATAACAACACGCTTGGCTGGCGGGGGCTTCTTAAGAGCACTGTTTGGTGAAGGCTTCCAATCTTCCCAAGGATCCGAAGCAGAAGTGGCAGCCGCATCCGAGCTCTGATTGCGACGGAATGGTTGACGCTGCTTGGGATTCAGTGGGCCTGTAAACGCGCCAAGGACATACTGACGGAACGCTTCCGGACCATCGAGCGGGACAGCAGGGACATTGGATATGTTTGGAGAGATGTTTGCTTTCGACGCTGCAGCGGCCGAAGCACTAGCTTGGTAAGCCCGAAGTACAGAGCGGTTGATAACAAGGGAAGCCTGAAAGTGGCGTGTAGCTAGAGCTACCGATTGACGAAAGAGAGGCATATCGGCAAATCTTGCGAATTATCTGTAGATGTTGAAATGTGATGGACAGATAGCGATTTCAACGTCCGTGGCTTTTGTAAACTTGCTCGGAAATATAGTTGTTGGAAACCTTCTCGTCGTGATGAGCGTACATGAAGGGGATACAAAGTAGGACTATGGAATGCATCGAGAGAAAGATCAATAATAGGAATCAGATGGTCCTTGCGCATCTCCCATTGCTGACATGTAGCCCAGCCTGGGTCATGGTATTGTCTCCATCCCAGCAGAGCCTTCCCTTCATGCATTTCTTTGCACCGTGCGATTACTTGTCAGGGATTCCCACACACCAACCTACCTCAATAGAGATACAGCCGGCCGACCAGGCCTGGTAAGCTATTCCTGCGTAGCCGATAGACCGATTGTCTAACGAACAAGAAGTCACCAAAGTATTTTGTTGTCTTCCTTGATGGGAAGCAACTCGATGCGGATGGAAGAAAGGTTTGGGAAGAAAACGAAAAACGACCGGGCGGCCCTTTTTATATCCAGATGGGCGCAGATCTGCCTGCCAACAGATTATCAATGGAAGTTGATAGGTGGAGAGTGAGTCATACAAATCATGTGATACGATGATCTGATATCATGTGATCCTCAGACTTTCTTCGCTTACGCATTGCTTACAGAAGCCTCAGTTTTCCCCGACGCACCTAAAATAAGTCACCATCTGACGATGGATATGTTGCAGTTGAACTTTGAGGCTTGTTAAGTGATAAGTAAGGCATGTTCCATACTAATGACCAATGCTGGGTTTATGCATCTGACGTCTGCTACCCTCAAAGAATGGATCTCGGAGACGACAAGTGCATGGTAGAACAGACTTTGCAATAGCAGAAGAACAAATATCGCATCTAAATGCAAATGAAAGAACAACTAACAGCTGCAAAATGCAAGCTCTCAAATTTAAGTTTGGCTGCTAATTATTTAGCATAAAGGCGAGGCACACCATCGCCGAGGCACCATGGCAAGCCAGATCAGCAAAAAGGGGAAAGTGTCAAAGCTACCCTCCTAGGGGCGTAATCATGTATCTTCATTTGGAGATACAGGCACTAAATGGGAATCCAAAGCCATGGACACTTGGACTGGTTCCTCCCATTTACCTGTTGTTTTGAGGGTCTTGCTTAGATGCACATGCCTCCACCCGCAAACGGATCATGAATTCTGAATTCCGCTGCTCAGAGAGAGGGAAGGGTGTTGTACGCCATTGTAAACCGTCTCTTTTACACCATGTCGACAAAGAAACTACCTTCTTTAACAAAACTGAATGAGAAGGTGTACAGCATCACGAATTTATCTGTAGCTTCGCTAGGATCCGCAGGAGATGCTGCGAAGCTGGGTGAGAATAAACTAAGTGGGGCAACAGGGAGCTTGTTCAGTTTACGAAAGTCGAAAGGTGAATCTAAAAGGTGTGCACACATGTTTATTTTCAAGGTTTCTTTCTTTTACTTGCGCCATGACACTGCATTTGACATGCCTAGCGCAATACCACCACAACCACCGACACTTCAAAGCAAGATCATCGATGTTGTCACCTTACCTCTCACCATCTTCGTATCCCTCTTTGTGTATTGCCCTTTCTGCGTTGCTGTCGTCTTTCAATCCGCGGTCACACGCCGAGCGGTCGACACAGACAATTACAAGAATGAGATGAAGCCATGGGCATGGTGTGTAGGGCTCTTTGTATTTTTCGCCCTTCTCGTCTACCCAGCTGGCGTCAGTACGGTCATGGAAAGGTTGCTTGATCGCGGATGGAGAGTAGGAGTCGTCGTTGCCGTATTCTTGGTGATGATCGGCGCCGTTCAGGTCTTGACGATCCTCTACGCATTCCTCAAGCCGGGATTGGGAATGGTTAGCATCCCTGCTGAATCCCGCATTAATCTCTTCCACTGGAGAAATACCCTTCCTCTTCTCGCGCCCATTATCGAGTTTATCCAATTTACATCGTTTGCATTTCGTACTTCGACGGATACGTGGCTTTGCACTTCTTCCCTTGGAGTTGCGGTCAGGGCTTTTGTCCGCATAGCAAGCTTCAGGTTCCAGGATGTCTCTTGCGAGGGTACCTATGAGATGCATGGACCTAGCCTGTTCTACGCCGCGACCAGCTCAGCATTCGCCGTTTGTTGCCTGTATGCCATTTTGCTGGGATATGCCATTGCAAAGTTTTTGCAGCCTGGGCATTGGCTTTGCACCCTAGTCTTTGAGCTTTTTGCGGGGATTGCATATCTACCTGTTGTAAGCAAACTCCTATCGGTCTTGGATTGTAGAACAAAGGTGGGTGGTTTATATCAGTCAATCATGCCCCGATGTGCGAGAGACTTGACATTGGTTTGCATGCAGATTTCAGAGACAGGGCAACGCAACATGTATCTCTATTATGCGGAACCCGATACACCATCCATTGAGGTACCCTGTTGGACTGGCGAACACGAAAAGTATGGCGCCATGGCCTTTGCCGGTCTATTAATATTTGGACTATCGGCCATTTTTGTCGGTTCTTACAAAGGTACGTCGGAGCAGAGATTTTGGTATGAAGCCATTGAATGCTCATATAGCATCATGCAGCGGACAAGCTCATTCGACGATCTTCTGTGACATTTATTCCCCGTATTGTCGTCATCAAACGTACCATCAATTCGGCATTCTTGGCAGTGAACCTCCTCATTGGGTACACATCGACATCGCGGACAACCTATACTCACGGTACACAGGCCACTGGCCTGCTCACACTCTGCACCTTCCTCTTTTTGGACTTGTACTACAACTCTTGCACTTTCCACAAGCTCCGAATATTGACGTTTGGGGCGCATTTGGCTGCCCTGTGGTCCTACATATCAACCATTGTTGCGGATCGTGATGGGTTGGAAGACTGGGTGCCCCATGTGACACTGTTTGTTGGATGGGGAGTAATTGGGATGGGTGTCTGTGGCTGGTTGTTGGTCGGATGGTGGCAAAAGAAAAAGAGCAAGCACCAAGAGATGCAAGGCAAGCTGAAAAAGGCAGATGTAAATGAGGAAACCTTGAACGTGTTCAAAGTAGTGACAATGCGAAGACGCGTAAAGGTTGCCATTGGGGGCGAGTGTGAGGATGAGGATGAGGTGATTGCCAGGGCCATCTATGGACCGGGAGAGAAGCGACGAGCCATTCCAAATGGTGCGTTGGTCCTTGTCCCTCCCACGGAAGAGATGGCTTCTGCATGAGTTTTCAACAATGTCAGATTGAGGTGTTCCAAAAATTCACGAGAGATCGAATCCGGCGTCGTGCATCTCCCAAAATTGCGCGCATTTGTTTTTCTTTTTGTTCAAATGGCCCAAAAAGCCAAACGAAAAGTGGAAATTGGAAAAGCGGGCAAAAAATCCGTTTGTGGCAAGCTGTGCGTTGCGGGCTCAGTGGCCGATTTCCTTCCCCCTCCCTCGGCTACGACAAAAAAAAGTAACTTTGTGAACACCACGTCGCAAGAGCCCTTTTTGGACACTTTCACACTTTTTGCTGGGTTGAACTTTTTGTGCGTAAATGTCCTCATTCAAAGACCTAGGATCTCATATACATGAATTTGTTGTACTAGTTATTATTTATCATTATTTGCTACATGACCTTTTGGGCTTGGTCGCTATCAGTGTGCTTTAGCGTCTAGGCTGACCTCCTCCTTTTCTCTTGTCTCTCTTGGTGCCACTATAGAACCCAGGCCCGTTGCATGCACGAATACCCATGACCACCCGAAACTCTTCACCAACACCTCCATCCACGCCCTCTCCGCCACCACGTCGTCTCTCGGTCGCTTCAACGACTAGCACGTCCACACTACTCTCCTCTTCAACAGCAACAACCTCGACAGTCAAAGTCGCTCTCCGCATCCGCCCTCTCGTTTCCTCACAACCATCCAGAGGCTCACGGCAAGTCGTTCAGGTCCTCCCGGATGACACTCCAACACCAAATAGCGTCGTGGTCGATGGCAGGAAAAGGTTCACCTTTGATTCGGTCTTTGGACCGGACCACTCACAACATCATGTCTACGAGGCAGCTGTAGCACCCTTGGTGGAGAGATTCCTAGAGGGCTACAATGCTACTGTCATGGCCTATGGTCAGACGGGAAGCGGCAAGACCTACACGATGGGCACTGCCATGGACGTGGCCGGTTTTGGATGGGATTCCGCAGAGGCGGATGATCCGCGCGAAGGCATCGTCGCCAGAGCCATCAAACACATCTTTAGTGCAATTGACAACGGCAGCCATGCGACGGATGAAGAAGAGACAAAGTTTGATTTGTCGGTCTCATTTATCGAGATGTACAATGAAGACTTGATCGATTTGCTGACTGTGCCGCCTCTAAAGGGTGTCACTGTCCGAGAGGATCCTCGAGGTGGAATTTATTGGGCGGGTGCGAGAGAAGAGAATGTTGAAAGTGTAGAGGAGGCACTACGGTATGTTGGTAGAGCCAGAATAGAAATGGAGAGAAGAACAGAATGCTCATTGGTTCATTCAAATACGACGTAGATTGCTCACAGCCGGATTAGAGCACCGCCAAACGACCTCTACAACACTCAATCAAACCTCATCCCGCTCGCACGCCATCTTCTCTCTCCAACTCTGCCAACGACGATGGATCCCTGGCAACACCGCCGAAACCGGTGACGCAGGCGACTGGCAAATTGTCAACTCTAAATTCCATTTTGTGGACCTGGCTGGATCGGAGCGACTGAAACGCACCAAAGCCGTGGGAGAACGTCAACGAGAAGGGATTTCAATTAATTCAGGACTGTTGGCGCTGGGTAATGTCATTAATGCTTTGGGAGGGGAGCAGGCAGCCAGACAAGGTGGACCCGTTCATGTACCCTACAGAGACTCAAAATTGACGAGACTGCTCCAGGATGGGCTAGGAGGCAATAGGTATAGGCGCTCTTAAAAAGTTTTGTTTTGGTTCTAAAAGACCTAAACCCTCACTCTGACACAGCCAAACCGCGATGATCGCCTGCATCTCGCCGTGTGAGGCGGACCTTGGGGAAACACTTAACACTTTGTCATGGGCCAATAGAGGACGCAACATTCGGAATACGGCCTTTGTTAACCACGAGTACCAGTCCGAAGTCCGTGCACTCAAAGAGCAAGTCGCTCGTCTGAAAAGCGAAGTTGGAAAACGTAAGTGATTAGTCAGCATTTGCCCATTGGACCAATCAAATGAGGGCTGGTTATTATGAAACAGAACGCGTCGGGGACTTTGTTCCTAACAGCAACAAATGTACTTTGTTCTTGCAGATGCACCCTTGCCATCCACCGACGCTGATCGCTTGCGGGACGAGAACGACGAGTTGAAGAAGCAGCTAGAGTCTTTGACACAGACGCAGAAATCTCTCCGACAACGCAACGATTACCTTGCAAACGAACTGGCTCTGGTGCAGTCCGAATCGGTTATGATGCGGATCTATGCAGCATCACCAACGCCTTCAGCCACCCCATCAGATTCAATTGATGCCCCGCTGCATAATGGACAAGATACAGATTTCAACGCCTCAACAATGAGCTCCATTCCACTCCCGAAACGAAACCGGATTCGTCCACGCTCCGCTACCTCTGCTGAACTCATCCGCGACCTCCTTATTTCCCCATCACCCAACCTCCCCGACGAAGCGAGTGCCACCGACGACCCAATACCAACTCAAGCCACCGTTCGCAAACTCCGCGCTGAACTCCGAGAAACCACATTAGCTGCTCGCCAATATCTCTCGCAAGTTGACTCCCTCCAAACTCGCCTTCGTGAACGGGAAGCTGAATTTGAAGAGGCAGAACAAGCTCTTCACGAGGAGATATCCGAACTGAAAGCGTTAAATGCCGGTGCGGAAGATTATATTGCGGGACTAGAAGTTCAGCTGATGAAGCATCAGGCTCTCGCAGATCAGGTCGAACGATTGGAAACTGAATTAGAGCGAGAGAGAGAGGGAAGGGATGCAGGAAATGACGAGCCTTGGGAACGCGTTAGACTATTGGAAGAGGAGGTGATAGAGTTGAAGAATGAGCGCAAAGACGTTGAAGTAGCCTGGGTCAAAGTAGCAGAACTGGAGAAGGAGCTGGAAGAGTTTCGAAAGCAGGATCTTCATGCCGCTGCATCTGTTGTGGAGAGGGCTGCTCCAGCTGCTGAGGGTACTTTTACCCCGTCTGTGGTTATCCCCGCGACAACCAAAGACACATTCGAGAATCCGTCCAGTGATATATCATCATTGAGGTCTGCTGTTTCGGACTTATGGAACCAACTTCTCGAACAGGAGACCCGGACCGCCGAGTTGGTAGGATCCGAAGAGGATCACCGCATTGCACGGGAAGAAATACAATCCAAATTGAATACCCTCCAGTCGCAGCTTTCCCAGCTCGAAACCGAGCACAACATTCCACCAGCACCTATTAACACGACTTCCACCCCGGCCTCCGTCGACCCGCCAGCACTCCATAACCTTCTCGCCGAATCAAATAAAGCTTACGCCGCCCTGGAATCCGAAGTCGCCCAACTCCGCCAAGTAGCATCCGATGCGGTTGCTCGCGCTGCCAAACTCGAATCCGCGAACACTGCCCTCGAACAAGCCCGCGAAGGAGCATTCAAGGAAGTGGAGGAACGTGTCAAGGGCGTGGAACAAGTTTTGGAGAATCTGAGGATGGCGGAGGAGGCGAATGACGAATTGCACAATGTGGTCACGGAACTGGAAGGACGGATGGAAGCCTTGGTGAAGGAAAAGGAGGAGTTGGAGACTTTGTTGAAGGAGCGCGAGAACGGTCTTGTGAAAAGGGATGACAGGATCGAAGAATTGGAAGGTCATCTAAAGGTCTTAGAGAGCGAGATTGGCGAGATGAAGACAGCGGCAGCGGAGACTGCAACCCGAAGTATCGAACAGAGTGAAAATCTCAAGGGTGACTTGGAGGGATTGCGAGAGCATGTTAAAGAGTTGGAAGGACTTTTGCAGCATGCACTTGACGAGAAGGTCAATGTTGAACATACCCTTCAAGCTCGCGTGACCGACCTAGAAGCCGAACTTGACAAAGCTCAACAAGCTGTCGACACATCGCGATCAGAAGCAGACAATATCCTTCTCGAGCTTCAAAGCGAAATCACCTCCCTCCATACCGACCTATCCCAGACAAGAGATCACCTCTCCGATTCCGCATCCCGCACCGCCGAACTAGAGCAAAGCTTGGAAACCGAGCAAAGACAGGCATCCGAAGCCCAGGCGAAACTACTGGCCGCTGAAGACGCAATCACTACCCTCCGTACCGAATTGGAAGCTGCAGCCCAGGAAGCACACAGCCTGGCCTCCGCGATTCATGAAGCAGATGAAAAAGTCCGAACCGTGACGCAAGATAACGACGCCATTCAAGCTGAGCGTGAATCCATCATTGCAGAGCGTAATGCCCTCATCTCCGAATTGGAAAGCTTAAAAAGTGCACTTCAAGAAGCAACTTCGCACCACGATACGCTGAGCAGGAAGATCAACGATGCCAAGCGCCAATCGGTTCTACTGTCAGATGAAAAAGATAAGGAACGTGAGACGTTACAATTGCGAGTTGTGGACCTGGAAAAGGAAGTTGAGGATGCCGCTGAGTGGTTGGTCGCCGTTGTAAGGGAGCATGAGACTGCGATGGAAGAGCATGCGCGCGTTTTGAATACTGTTCAGTCAGAACTTGCTGAAAAAGCAGAGAGTATGGCGACGGAGCTTGCAAATACACAATCTCACGCAAAAGAACTGGAGGACGAGATTGAGAGGTTGCGGAGTGGACGGGTGGATCTAGAAGAGCAATTGAATGCAAAATTGAGCGAGATTGCGTCTCTTACAGTGCACATTGACGAGCTTGAAGGAGGTGCGAATGTGAAAGATGGACAGTTGGAAGCTTTACGGGCGGACCTCTCGGTCCTATCCAAGCAGTTGGAGGAGAAACAGCATGTGGTAGATGAGCTTGTGCAAAAGAACGAGGAATACGAAGCCGAATTGACCGACACGAGACAAAAGGTGGAAGACCTCGAACGAGATCTCCTAGACAAGACCCGTGAACTAGATGAGGTGACCCACCAGCTCGACGACGTGCGGACTGGTTCCGACCGTGACTTGGCTGAGGCGCGAACTAAATTGGTAGAATTGGAAGACACACACAGTGGAATCGTAGAGGCGCACGCTACTTCTGAAAAGCATCGTACGCAGTTGGCTGACGAGGTTGAGGGTTTGAGAGCTGCCCTGGAGGCCAAGACGCACGATTTAGAGGCTCTTGTCACCCAGCTGGAGGAACTGCAGGTTGAAAAGGGACTGAAAGAAGGCCAGGTCAGGGACGAGGTTCAACTCCTAAAGACTGAATTGGAAGTGCTTCAGGCCAATGTTTCCACTGTCACGAATGAACGTGATGAGGCACTACAAAAGGTTGAAGGCGTTGTAAACGAATTGAATCACATTGTGGAGGGTGATGGAGAATTGGACACTATTTTGACGGGTGCAAAGTCGCTAGTTCAGGATCTTCGCGATGGAGTCAAGGAACGAGATGACCGGCTTGGTGTGGTCGCCCAAGAGTGCGAGGAGCTAACAACAAGAATAGGAGAGATCCAGGAGCTTTTGGACCAAAAGCACACCGAAATCTCCGAACGGGATACCGTCGTCTCTGACCTGCAAGCCACACTCGCCGCCCTCCATACTGAGCTAGATGAATCGAAAGCTCGTGTCAATCAACTGGAAGCCGGTCAACGAGATTTACATGAATCTCTTGCCCTGCGATCGGAAACCGAAACCCAAAAGGTGCAAGAAATTCAAAAGCTCTTGGACAACAAGCATGCAGAACTCGCCCAACGGGAGATTGATGTCTCGGAACTCCAAGTCACTCTCACTGCATTGCGCACTGAACTGAATGAGTCCAAAGAGCGCATCAGTGAACTGGAAACAGTCCAAAGAGACAACGAAGCTCGCTCAATGCAAGCAGAAACTGAAAACCAACAGGTGGAACAAATTCAAAAGCTCTTGGATGAGAAACAAGCGCAACTTGCCCAACGGGAGGTTGATCTCTCGGACTTGCAAACCACTCTCGCTGCCTTGCGCACTGAATTGGGTCAGTCCACGGATCGCATCAATGAACTGGAAACAGCTCAACGAGGCTTCGACGAAGTTCGCGCGCTGCAAGCAACCGAAAACCAAAAAATGGAACAACTGCAACAGCTCTTGGACGAAAAGCATGCAGAACTCACTCAACGGGAGACCCACATCTCTGACCTGCAAACCAGACTCTCTACTTTACGCACAGAATTGGATGAGAAACAAGCAGAACTTGCCCAGCGGGAGACTGATGTCTCTGACCTGCAAACCGCACTCGCCACTTCACGCACACAGTTGGACGAGAAACAAGGAGAACTTGCCCAGCGGGAGACTGATGTGTCTGACCTGCAAACCGCACTCTCCGCTTTACGTACACAATTGGACGACTCTAGCGTGCGCGTCAATGAACTGGAAACAGTCCAGCGTGAGCTGGAAGAGTCACGTAGATTGCAATCCGAATCTCAGAACCTGGTATCCGATCTCCAAGCCCAGCTAGACGCTCTTCACGTCACCCTCACAGAGACGCAAGACAAACTATCGACGGAGCTTGAATCCCAGCGTGCTCACGAGCACAAGGTCTCTGAATTAGAGTCAGGGATTTTGGCACGGGATGAGAGTAACAAAACCTTGCAAAATCAGCTTTCGGAAAGTGAAGTGGAGAAACAAGCGATCATGGATCGTGTCCATCAATTAGAGACACACTGTGAGGCCTACGCTGCCAAGATTGGAAAGTTTGCAAAAGAGGTACAGGACCTTGCTTCTTTGCGTGAAGCTGTCGTTATGGAGCGGGATGAGCTCCAGGACAAGGTCAAGACCCTTGAGGAGCAGATTGTGCACTTGCAAAAAGAGAGTGTGCAAGTAACTGAGAGGGGGCTGGAGATTGAGAGTACTCGTCCACAAGCCGACGTAGCTCAATTGGACCGTGAGTGTAATGACCTCTTGAACGGACTCGGTCTTGCGGAGACTCAAGTGGAAAATACATCGGCTGCGACTATCCTAGATTTGGAGAACAAGATGCGAACCGCCGAAGCCCTCGTTACAGAGCTGGAACAGAAGCTCTCCGATACTCAGCAGGAACGTGATATGCTTTTAGTGCGCATGAAGGAATTAGAGCACTCGAAAGCGGAGATGGAGAAGGTGATGATTGAGCAGCAAGACTTGTCCGTGGCTAGTACTCGGGAAATGGAGGGTCGTTTTGGACGTATGGAGGTGGAACGTGATGAGGCGTTGGCCAAGTTGCGGCAGCTCGAAGCCAAAGTCGAAGAGTTGAATTCCTCTGTGGAGGAAAAAGAGAATGCGCTGCAGAGGGTTCCAGAACTAGATGCCTTATTGGAGGCCAAGGATCAGGAACTCAAAGATGTGCAGTCACAGCTAAATTCCCTGACGTCTACTCACGAAGCCCTCGAGGCGGAATCCACCGACCTTCGCGAAAAGCTTGAATCCATGGAAAAGAACCAGTCCGAACGGGGTGTCCCCAACGAACCCTCTACGGCTGACCAAGAAAGTGATGATAACTCTGTCTTGGTTGGCATGTACCGTACCCAGATTGCCGAGGTCGTCTCGGAACGGAACTCGCTGCGTTCTGAGATTGAGCACTTGGGCACTGTATTAGGCGACAAGGAGAAGTTGGAGGAAGAGATCGCTCAGGTTGTTGCAGAGCGGGATGAATTGAAACAGGTCGTGGAAGCTCTGAATACGCGGGTGGAGGAAGTTGAGGCTAAATTGAACGAGGCGGAGCGCAAGGTGCCTGTCATCGTTGAACCGCCTCCACCGTCCAGAGTCTCAAAACCACGGCCACCATCGATTCGGACTGGTCGGGAAGCAGACCTTCGTGATTTTGATGAAGGAGACGTTGGACGGGACTCGCTGGATACGCGTCGGTCCGCTTCATTTGACAGGAGGAGAAGGGGAGGAAGCAGTCTCCGTGGTTTATCCCCTGGTGAACCGATATCTCCTACATCGATTATCGATTCCATTCGAGAGATTGCTGACCGAACCAATGATACCGAAGCGACCACCGAAGCCGGACCCGGTCTGGCAGAACGCGAACGTCACGAATTGTTGCGAATGATCGAGATTCTTTCCATGCATATTTCTGCTGCTGATCGACAGTTGGAGGAAGATGCCAATACAGTTGCAAGGCTGGAAGCTGAGCTCGAGGATGTGAGGGCCTCCTCTTCTGCGTCTTCTGAAACATCTTTCCGGGACGTCAGCAGGGGCAGCAGCGCGGTTCGCTTACGGGTGTTGGAGGATCGGGTCAACAAACAGCTCGATGAGATTGCCAACATGGAGTACGAGCTGGTCAAGGCCCGGAGTGTTGCCAATGCGGCACAGACTCGGGTTGCTGAATTGGAGAACCAGTTGGAAGAGGCAAAGAAGAAGGAGAGAGAGGCAAGGGTAGCACAGCCACTGAATACTGCAGTCAGCAGGGCTAGAGGCGGCCATCGAGGAACATTTAGGCTCACCCCATTGGAGCTGAAGGAGATTATGCCTTCGATAATGTTTGAAGAATTGACCAAGAAAGATGGAAAGCGTGCATCTATTCTTACGGGTGCTCCCGAGCGCATACAGAGCGCCACAAAAACACGGGATCGCGGATGTGGAGGCCGTCCAAGCGTACCAGAGCGGTGGAGAGATGGGTCACCACTACCTGCCAAACGGGAATTGCCACAACCAGACTCGCCATCAGATCCTCGTTCCAACCGCCACCACACCCAGCTCGCCCAACAACAGCACCAACACAAACTAGCCCAGCAACAGGAGATCATTGGCGAACTTGGACACCAACTCTCCACCGCCAAACGACGAGTCAAAGACCTTCAAGACAAGATTCAATCCCTCGAACAGGAAAACTACAATTCGCAAAACAGTGTCCGAATGCTCATGGAACGGGTGAAATACCTCGAAGAGTCTCGTGCCATCCTCCCGCCCCCTCCCGCCGACACCCTAGATCGCGACGGATCATCATCATCAACATCAAAACGATCACGGGGCGCTTCTAGAGGTCGAACGGGGAGCAAGGAGGAAGGGCGTTCCAAAAGCAAGAGCCGAACACGGAGTGTAGGGAAGGAGAAGGAGAAGGATGGGGAGGTGAAGAAGAAGAGGAGTTTTTGGTGGGGCGGACGGAGTAAAGATGAAGATAGTGATTGAGGTATATATGTGATTGGTTTTGGGTAGGGTATATAGTACTTTATATAGATTTCTTTGTTGCATTGTTGTGGTTAGTGGTATCTTATAGTGTGTGAACACCTTTTGATTGCTAGAATTCTATTCAGATATAATTTCACCTTGTGGTTTCTTCATGTCTGTCGGACGCTCGATATCTTTATGGAATGGAAGCAATGATCCCAGTTCGAATCCTTTTTGCGATGGAACTGTTTCTCTGTTGTCGAACGTCACATAAACAAAACCCGCACGTGGTACATACATTGCAGAATGAGACTCTCCACTATTTGTGTACACTCCCATTCAGGATCCCCCTCTGGCTTACACTCCCATTCAGGATCCCCCTCTGGCTTACAAGGCGAAATTAGGATTGGATTAGAAACCAGACGACTAGTCGACCATTGGCAGCAACGTTTGAATTCAAAAATCCATCAACCATGTGTGTATAGAGGTCTTTGTAACGTCTGGTCGCTTTGGTTCCAAACCATCTTATCGCTTGTGAAAGCATCCCAAAACCTCGTCGTCCACCCTTTGGGGGCGATTATGTGTTCAGATTACCTTGTGTTGAGGATCGCACGCGGCTGTCGGCCCTTTTGCGACCCTCATTTCGGCGCCTCGGGCTGTCGCGTTTTTAGGGCTGGCGACACTTCTTCATTTTGTTTTTCTTTTTTTAGACTGTTTTACTTTTTGTAAAGAGCAGCCCAAAAGGAAGCGGAAAGGAGAGCGTTTGTGGGTTGTTTTCTATTCTATCGCAGTACCCTCGATACGGGGGGATATTCGCTCCCCAGTGTCTCGTTCATATCAACTAACTTGAGGCACGATGCTACACCTTCTTTCCACTGTTGACCGCTATCAGCACTCGACGGTCACGAATCCTAGCCTTGCTTTTCCCCATCTCGTCGTCTCCTGGGCTTCTCTCTTCTTTATTGCCTACAAGCTTTCTCGGAGGGTTCTAACGCCGACAGCACCATACTCTCTCCCGTTCCTACCGCTCACAGCTTCCCCACAGACAGTAGAAGAATGGTCCAATAGGACTGTATCAATCTTGCATGCTTTGCTTGCTTGTTGTGGGTGTGTGCATTGGGTCATTGCGGATAAGCACCTGTTGGTTCGGCCTGAGGACTATGGGTATCTCCGTTCGAACGTGTGTGATTTTTACCTCGGCGTCACGCTCGGTTATCTCCTTTTTGATCTCCTCCGACTCTGTTACTACCGCTTTCTCGTTATTGCAAATCAATCGCTCACCTCGGCGCCCGTCACATCCATGTTCATCCACCACGCCGTCATCATTGTTGCATATTATCTCGGCGTGACATACCACTATGGAACATTCTACATGGGCCTGCTCCTTAATAATGAAATCACTACACCGTTCCTGAATGTGCGCTTCCTGATGGCTGAGAGGGGTTGGAAAGCAGGCAATGCGTACAAGTTGAACGAAGCGGCTTTTGTGATTGGGTTCTTCATCAGTAGGGTATTGGGAAACATTTGGATATTATGGCATATGCAGACCCATTTGCCGTATTTCGCACCCGTTGCGGCAAGTCAAGGCCTCCCTATTCCCATTTTCTACCTCCTTCCCGTCCTCGCGTATGCCCACGGGGCGCTCCAATTCTACTGGTTCGCCCTTCTCATGCGCATGGTGTACCGCAAAATCACGTACGGCCAGCGAAGAACCAGCCCACCAAGAGGGGACGGGGTAATGAAAACGGATCTCGTTTTGCAATCGGGAAACGAAAAAATCCTGGTCTTTGATCCCCCCGTAGCACCCAATGTCAAGTCTTCCAAATTGCTGGGGTTACCACCTGCGGGAGTTACTGGAAAGGCAATTAGGAAGCTGGGGTTGCTGGAGGTCGCAAATGAAAAGGCAGCGGAGGTGTTGGGCTTGAGGACGACGCCGCCTTTGTCCAGGAGGAGGCGGCAATCAGGCGCTGATTAGTTTTAGCCAGTGGGTTCCTGTGATGGGGGGAAGATATCCGAGATCATCTTAATTCGTGCACGCTACGGTTGCGATAAAACGTTCATCCTGCGCAAATCTCGTTATTCTACGGAGATCCTTTCAACGGCCGCTTTCTCGTCTCACGCCTGTCCTGTGGGACTCGATATATATGACATCAATATTCAAACACAAGTGGAGGCTGGGGGGCATGGGGAAGGAGTGATTCGGTGGCCGAACGCATCTTATGTTTAACTGCTTTGACTTATTCATCAATGTGACGCATTCCCTCAATTTTCATCCGTTATCTTGGTCAGCTCTTTCAAAATAGCCAAAATGTATTTACATTAAAAGAAATCGTATCCTACAAATTGTCCTAAATATTTAACCACGGTTGACAGTTGTTTCACAGCCAGCTGTGCCTTCTTATACTATAAACACGACATAATACCACCTCGTCCTTAAAATGCTCAGGCTTCAACTAGTCTCCGAAGCCATTCTTCACCCCCATTCCGTACTGCTGTGATCACGTCCTCTTCGTTAACGTTGAGTCGAATCCGTTGGCGTCGATCACCGGCGCGACTGAATTCCACAAGCAAGAGCCGGCATGTTGCCAACTGCGCGCACACAGCAATGAGATCTGATGGGTTCGGATTCTGGATGTTTCCAAGTTTGCATAATCGGATGTGTTCATCCGCTACCTAAGTAGCGTCAAAAGGTCATTAAGGTTCATGAATGGGAACTACGTCCATCTCTTCGTAGTGACACTCACCTGTCCATACTCTACTTCCGCTGTTCCCCCCCTTCTAACATTTCGAACAATTGCAACCAAGAATAATCGCTGATGGGTACTAGCTCTCTGTACAGACTGAACAGCCGGCGACGCAAACATCTCCTTCACCGCTCGGTCAATGACCGCCATCGTAACCATTTTCTGGTCCAATGGCTTGCCAGCAGCTTCCGCATTTCGTAGTGTAGCCTCCAATATCTCGACCCCCCTTCGACAAATGTCGAGCGCCCTTCTTGCATCCCCTGATATAGCCCCGACCTTTCTGGCGCAAAGTACGATAGCGTCTTTTTCGAAGCATCGGACTCGTTCCAAGCGGGATTGAACAATTTCGATCAGTTGCTGATGGGTGTACGGTTGAAAGTTTATTCGTGTCAGCCCTACATGATCACCACGGTTAACGACTTATCACAGTCCCGCGGAGGTGATTGAATGTCCAGTACCCAGTCGACTAGAGACCCTATTGGTCAGCATTCGCTCAGGAAGGTCCATAGTATTTGCAACCGCAACCACAATCAGTCGAGAATGGGCGAGATTCGGCCAATTGAAGAAGTTGTACATAACCGTCTGATTCTTTGTTACAAGAAGGTCCAGCTCGTCCATTAGCACGACGCTAAACACCATCATGACAGGTTAGTACCACATAGAAACAATTGTAAATATAGCGATTGCAACCTACACAGACTGTCGATCTGGTGAGACTGTATTGAATCTCTTTTCTAAAAGATCCCCGGCATGTGCAGCGCTGAATTTTTGGCCCGTTAAAGCCTCCAAAAGAAGTGAGTATGACTGCGATGGTTCCGTAAGCTTCATGCCGTTGATTTCAACAAATTGAAATGGCGAGATCTCCTTCAATGAAAGGCAGTCAGCACGGGCAGTTCTTACTGAGAATAAAAGGTGCAATGCTTCATACCTCTTGTTCTGCTGCCTCGCTCAAAGCGCGCATAACCCGGTGCACCGTGGCAGTCTTCCCCGTTCCCGGAACACCTGATATATCTATCCGCAAATTAAAAATATCAGCTTTTATAGATCAACTTAATCACATTAACCGACTTACATACACACACAGCAGCCCGTTCCTTCGTTGATAGCACTCTCGACGTGACCGTATATTTCCGCAAACTCGGTTTCTCGACAGGGTAAAGCATCGGGAACGACTGAAACGTGTAATCGCTCCCGAGCTTTTTCAAACTCGGATCGTGGTGTGCTCCGTTCTTGCAACCTTTCTGGAAGAGGAGTCGCAGAGAGTTTCCACCTTCTATTGGCACCGTCAGATATGGATAGCTCCTAGGGTACGGTTATATGCCCGAAACATTACATACCGCCCAGATCCCAGGGTGGGTGTGTTTGGGATGCGCGATGACGGTGTACGATTTCCCACTTTCTTTCTCGGCGTGTACAACTTTGACGGTGTGAGGGTGCTGCTGACTTGTCGCGGTCGTTTCCGAGGCGTTGCCACATTTTTACTTCCTCTTGTTTTTCTACCCTTCTGTTCGGTTTCCTCCACGGCATCGTCGCTGGTTGGGGTTTCATCTTCAACGTCTTCCTTCGGCGGCGAGAAGTCCTAAGATTGAGCAATGAGATTCCATCACGTACAATTGGATTTTGGAAACGGCTATCTATGCTCACCTTATCTTCATCGTCAGTCTCCATCTCGTCGGCCATCCTCTCTAATCTTTCTTGTAGGTTCATATACGATCGACGGCGAGCACTCCGTCGAACCGGCGTTGTACGATTTTGGCACGTTGTTTGGACCATCTTTCCAATGCCTACAGGTTCACCAAATCTGAGAGCAGAAAGGATCCACGTCGGAGCGCCGATTTCGGACAACGCTGTGCCACATTTTGGATGGAACCAAAATGCTCACGTAATTTTGGTTATATTTCTTGTTGCTGATGCTTGCTCAAACGTCCGCCTACCAGCATCATTTTCTTCTTAATTGACATTGTACAGCCTGTAACGGCCAACCCTTATCGTGAAAGAAACCTCTAGCCCGCCTCTGTATAGTCGATCCTTCGTGGTTATACAATTTGAACCTGCAACATGATCCGTAGACAAACTCGGATGCGGCGGGAGTACCTGTACCGTAAAGCCCTGGAAACGAAAGATCGGCAAATATATGAGCGTAAACAAGAGCTAAGAGAGGCTTTGGAGTGTAGGTTATACCAACCCAGTGCCAGGATATCTTGATATGCGTGTGAGATAATGTCGTCATCGAGACTGACTTGCATTGATCTCTTCTGCTTAAGCGGGGAAGCCACTATCAGGGTCTTTAAGACAGGAAGCTGAAGGGTTGAGGAAAGAACTGCAGTACGACGAGAACCAGAATGGTCAGTATATGATTGGAAATTTTATTCCCATTGCTAGTGTTAGGAATTGACATACATCTGCAGTGCCTACAACGCACATCGATGACGAGTATGCCCAGGCCGGCGTCCACGACCCCAAAATTCTTATAACAACTTCCCGCGACCCAAGCAGTCGTCTGCAACAGTTTGCAAAGGAAATGCGCCTAATGTTTCCCAATTCGCAACGAATCAACCGTGGTAACTACGTACTGAAGGAAATTGTTGACGCCTGTCGCAGCAATGACGCTACGGATCTCATCATTCTGCATGAGCACAGGGGCCAACCAGGTCTGTGAAGCTGATAACCTGTTCTTTGTAGTACCGCTATTGAATATCCTGTTCTGTAGATGGTATGGTGGTATGCCACTTTCCATATGGTCCAACCGCTTTCTTTACCCTTCACAACGTCGTCTTGCGCCATGATATCGCGGACAGGGGCACAGTGTCCGAACAGTATCCACATTTAATATTTCACAACTTCAACTCGAAGTTGGGAAATCGGGTACGTTCTTGACTTATCCACGAATATGGACAGGACTGCGTGCTCACGCTTTATTGCTTCAGGCGCAAAACGTCTTAAAATATCTATTCCCAGTTCCGAAGGAGGACAGCAAGCGTGTAATGACGTTTGCGAACGAGAGCGATTTTATCTCATTCAGACACCATGTCTACCACAAAATCGGGAACGAAGTCCAATTGGCTGAGGTTGGACCTCGTTTTGAGATGCGATGTACGTGTACTTCTGTACCAATCATGAAAGCCATGAAGCTAACCGGATACATCATATTTAGTATACGAAATCAAGTTGGGAACAGTGGATATTACGGAGGCAGACACCGAATGGGTGTTTAGACCATATCAACGCACCGCGAAGAAACGCGATTTCTTGTAAATAGGCACCTATGTAGTCTTTTGTAATTTATGCATTTTAGATCTTTCGTTATTTTTGAATATTCATCCCTCGCATATTGAAGATGATTTCGTAACGGTTTTAGTATCAGGGCAGAACCATGGGGTTTTCAAATTTGTTTCAATTATTTTACAATTTCCAGGAAGATTCATATACGATGAATCCCAGTATTGCGCCCAACGATCAGCTGAACTTTGCATTGCTAAAATCCATCTCGGGATGCTAATTCAAGGCTCTAGTTGGCCACGGATGACGCTGTCGCAGCAAAACATCATTCACTCACTTGATCCTGGAATTTCCTTAGCATTTCCGCTTTTTTTCTTTCATCGCTAGTTGGCTTTCCCATTTGCTTCTGCTGCTGATCGAACTGGCACCAAGGAAGACACTTCAGCGAAAGAGACGGTGCCAATCAAGCGACATTTGACTATCTACCATCATCTTTTCCACCATTGCCCTGGTCTCTCCATCTAAATCCGACAGTTTAGAATTCTCCGGCTGGATCTTTGTCGTATCGATCTCGGGGTGGTGTGTTAACACGTTCTTCCACCATTCCATCTGATTTATCTTCTCCAGATGTATCAAGAGTTCACCATTCTCTTTATGTGTAGCAAGGGGTGAGATAGGCAATGTCAGTTTGGAGTGGGCCTTGCAAGTCATACCCAAAGTCCATGTGCTATCATCTACTTTGACGTCATTGCATAATTCTCCCTATTGTTTTCGTTAGCTGAGGTAAGTAGAGAGCACGAGGTTGACAGCTATTTACCTCCAGAATAGGATCCTGGCCCTTTAAACCCGCTTTCAATCGTCGCTTCTGGATGAGCACGTTGAGATCTCTACCCTTGATGCCCTTTGGTAGCTGTACAGTAATGTCGACCTCCTGCAGGGTTTGCTTCCACGTGTATGGAAGACCTGTTTAGAGCGATATCAGAGGGGCGTTAGGCAGATGTCACAACATCTTCATCAAACAACACCAACAGACTTGTTTGTTCTGCATCTTCCTTTTCCTTTCTTGCCTTGTCATAAGCCTCCCGATCAGCTTCGCTGAGCTTATCGTATTCTTCTGCGGACAGCTTTTTGCTTGCGTCGACTGCCATGTTCTGAAGGTGGCGAGTGAGATCTGAACGGAATTTGTTCAAGGATACGATAATTGAGTCACCACGTTGTCCGAAGCCCGTGACCGATGGATTATGGCATCACACACCTTGCTGCCTTACATGGCCGCGTAGGAAACTCGTCCGCACGCAATGAAGAGCGACACGAAAAGGCAGAGGCTTTGGTCGCCATTGAAGGATATAAAGGAAGAGCCAATGATAATGAATCATAACTAGTAGTGCTGAGACTGTCTTCTACCGGCTGCAAACCAGTGCATTAGCATACCTTATAGTCTCCGTGCACCATACGCCGTCCTCTTGCAATCAACGCATAGGAGTATTTTAACAGGACCGCAATGTTATTCAGAACAAGGACCGCACTCGCTACTTTTGCAAGCAGCATCTCAACGTGCTGGTTACGACGGTTGCGGGAACATTCTGGAATATGCTCCATGTGCTCAACACGAGGGGAGAGTTGAGATCCATAGGCATATTGCAAAGACTACTCATATCACTACCCCGATGAAAGACATTCTCAGCTGAGAATCCATGCGTACTTGGGTACAAGGAGGCCATCTTAATTACTTGGTACCCCAGCCAGAGGCATTTCTGAAGCGCCTGTCTCTGTTCAACAACAGCGCTCTATACAGTCCCAGATGTGATTTATACCGTTCTGTTCCAGTATTACCAGGCGAGTTTCCGCCGAGAGATTAAAGGCTCCTGGCGACCATGAAGTCGCCACTCCAGGTGCGATATGAGACTCGCCCGGATATAATCGTCATCAAAGATTTACCGCTCGAAATAAAACCTGACGAAATACTGGGCATTGTGGGCCGCACTGGTTCGGGAAAGTCAACCCTTGTCATCACTCTTTTCCGGGTTATTCAACCGTCCGGCGGCCGTGTAGAGGCTGACCATCGCGATTGTGCATTGCTAGGCCAGCAGACGCTGCGATCAAGCCTCCAAATGATCCGCAGGAGGCTACCCCAGTTTATCGCCACCATTCGCGGGAATTTAGATCCACAATACATATGCATGTCACCTATTTACTATTTATATCTTCATATGTAGGCAAAGCCAATCTTTGTATCAATATTTCTCTTTTTTACTAAGTACCTACATTCTAACGGACGATGGGCCTTGGAGGCTCTCGATGTGGCAGGGTAGGTTTAAAGATTACGTGTCGTCACTGGCCACAAAAGTCGATGCTCTTGTTGTAGAAGGCAGAGGAAACCTTCCAATCGGTCAACGTCAGCTGGATTGCGTGGCCAAGGTAATAGATGAAGCAACTGCCGCCGTGGACGCTCATGTCGACAAGCGGATACAGCCTTCAACACACTACAGTAATCTCATCGTCTCAAATGCGATCGCAGCCTTTGATCGCGTGCTTCTGCTCGACGAAGGCAGTGTTGTGGAGTTGGATGTCATTGGCTCGGCGAACGCTCAAGTCATTCGTCAGAAAGCTAAAGAAGCACATCAAATGTTAGGCTTATAGGTTGAAATTCGTTAGTTGATGTGCGCAAGGACGAGACGTTTCTGTAGGTTTATGAAACACATCCGCAGCTCAAATTATGCCATGATACAATGCATGCCTGATATATAGAAGCCACCAAAAGGAAACAGCCATGGTGTGAATTGTTCTGCATCGGATTGGTAAATACAAAAAGAGCACGTCTTGGAGCTTTCATTGAAAATCAAACCAACGGGAGAGTAGAGCACGCGGTTGGCCATTCCCGCACTCCTTCCATCAACCTTCAGCATGCTGAAGCAAATGACCAAGGCGAGGGTCCTCCTGTGCGGTGCGCTACGAATTGGACAAATCAGCGTGCGTGTTAAAAGGCTGCTCCAGTATTTCGGAAAGGAATCATCCCGTATTTACGCTCTTTTCTTTGCAGCATCAACATGGTGTTCGCACTTTCCACTCCACAATAGCAAGCAAGATCAAGGTTGACCGCAAGGACACTCACATCGAAATTCAGTGGGGTCCTTCCGCATCACCTTCCTGTAGTAAATTTAACTATTCTTGGTTAAGAGATAACTGTCAATGCCCACTGTGTCTCCACCCTTCCAATCGTCAAAAATTACATTCTTCCGGGGATGTTGCCCTTTCCATTAAACCCGAGTCTATTTCGATAGTGGAAGGTGGGAATGGTCCGCACCTTGAAATCAAGTGGCCAAGTGGAAGTCTCCGCCCCCATGCGAATCACAGATCTCGGTCTGCAGCCCACACAAGTGTGGTGGATGTTGCTTGGCTTCAAAAGCAAGATTATTCCCCCCAGGCGGTCCGCCAGCGACGCAATGCACTCTTTAAACCTGTGTACTGGGATGGCAGTATCTATGATCAGAGGAAGCGCTCGGTGGAGTATCAACATTTTATCTCCTCTGATGACGGACTCCGGAAAGCTTTGGAGGAGCTTCGGGATTACGGATTATGCTTTATTCGGAATGCCCCGACGAAGGATAAGGAGGTGGAGAATATCGGACGGAGGTTTGGGTGTATTCGTGAGACATTTTATGGAACTTCCTGGGACGTGAAAAGTGTTCCAGATGCAAAGAATATCGCATACACATCATTGGATTTAGGACTTCACATGGATCTCATGTACGGTTCTTGTTCCCAAGTGGTCATCGAGCGAACATCCTGATAATTTGTCTGTGGTATCTCTTAGGTACTTTGAAGCGCCGCCAGGCCTCCAGTTCCTTTACTGTCTCAAAAACTCGGTGACTGGCGGTGAATCCATCTTTCTTGATTCCTTCAAAGCTGTTGACATTCTTAAGACAATGTATCCGGAGGAGTATAACGTACTTACGCAGGTCCCTGTTACTTTTCATTATATTAATGACGGGCACCACATGCATTTCCGACGTCCCACGATTGTCGAAGACGACTTGAACGAGCAAAGGATGGTCTATTATGCCCCTCCTTTCCAAGGTCCGCTTGAAGCGGAAGAACACCTGGTGGAGCCTTTCTACAAAGCTTTTGCCAAGTTTGAGGAAATACTGCGTGACCCAAAATTGACGTACAGGATGCTGCTGCAACCTGGAGATTGCGTAATTTTCGCAAATAGAAGAGTACTGCATGGGCGCGCTGAGTTCGATGCTGCCTCAGGCGATAGGCATCTGAAGGGGGCATACGTGGACTGGGATGATTTCAAGGACAAGCTGCGGGTTTTAGATGTGCGGAAATAACGCATGGTGAACAGAGAACATTTGTGATAACTTTTAGGTCACTTCTTTACAACATAACAAAACATGAAAAGATCACAAAAAACAATTGTGTAGAAGCTCCTATTTATCAGCCTTATGGGTATCATGTCCCAATGCCAGCAGTCTGGTATACAACCCCAAATGTCAATTGATATATGTGCACGAAAATTGTGACACTCTTTACACCGATATTCAGGAGGGCAAAATGCTCTGTTTTCTTCCCGCTGCTTGTTGGCGACTACTAGTATGGCGAGGAAGGATGTGCTGGTCCGTTGCCACAACGGAACCTCTTGGCGAGGAGAGGTACGAAAAAAGACCGCCCGGCATATTACTGTCCAGATTTGGGTTACCGGCATTCATCGACGCACCGGATTCTTCGTCATACCCGCGAGGATTATATCCGGACCCAGGAAGAATGTCAGTGGAACTGCTTTCACGGCTAAGGGGATTATTCGTACCCATAAGAGCAGTAGCAGCTTGTGCCTTTAGAAGTGTTGCAAGTTCAGCAATTTAGCATATCGAACAGTGTTAAAAGTGCATATCAGGACACTATACCGTTAGACTTCCAAGACTCGCCCAGCTCTTTTTCAGCTCGCTTCCAAAAACCTGGAGCATGGATGGACGACGTCCTCTTTCCAGATGGGGTTCATTGCTATCCAAACCAGCTTCCGGGTCATTCAGATTGGGCAAGCTGCCTCCAGCAGCAAATCCGGAATTTCCTCCACTGCTCTTGTAATAATTATAGCTTCCCGCTCCAAGCTGTCCAGGATTGCCAGTACTCTGTTGCTTGTCGCCCGCTGGAGGAGCTTGGAAAAGGGAATTGGAGGACGGTGCACTGTAAAGTGAGCTGGTGGATGGCGGCCTGTAGAGATTATTGGACGAAGGCCCACTGTAAAGGTTGCTGTAAGATTGGGTTTTGCTTGCATCAGGGGTTTGAGAAGTGTAAGAGGGATGACGCATCTTTCTGCGGTAGGCTGTATTCGTCTAGCTGGTTTAAAAGTTATGAAAAAAGGAGAAAACTGTCTCTTGGTAATTTGGTAAATTGTTGGCAGAAACTCTCGTTTTTCCGGTATTCGTCATAACCCCCACTGGCACTGTCAGTTCTACGCATCCGTACTATTTATAGCTTATCAAATGACGAGTATCCTACTGGTCCAAAAAAGCCATCATCCTAGCACCCATTAGATATCGACCAACAAGCATCATAAGTATGCCACGTTCCAATCTCGGAGAGCGAGTCTATATACCCCTCGAAGACCTTGAGGCAAGCGTCGCTGAAGCGGACGAAGCGGAGGACGATGTTGGGGATATCACCGAGCTGAGCAGAGAGCACAGAAAGACACCAGCTCCATCTCAGTTTGGTTCATCGGCATCTGTCAGCTCTTCCACAGCCCAGGGAGGACTTGGAGGGTTACGCAGAAGGCTGTCCAAGTCCTTTAGTACCCGGCCTTCAGCATCGAATCTCTTAGAGCAGGTCTTGATGAAGTCTGGTGCGTCCTTCGCGGTTGGGTAAGCGGGCTTAGCGCGTTTCCCGCCCCTAGCTCTCTAATCCGTTGAGGTTTCCAGTATCCAGATCTGCTAGCTTCAACACCAGCGCAGGCTACTTCCCTCATCCAGTTAGTGCGCCCTCTTTTAGCCGACTTCCTATACCATGGTCCTCAACAGGCGCACCGCGCGACAGCCGGGAAGCCGACATGCTATGCGGGTTGGCGATGGGTTTATCTAGTTATGGTGCACCGTTATACCGAGTAGAACATCGAATAGCGCACGCTGCTGACGAGTTGAATATTCCCATCTCACTATTTTGTTTACCATCTACGCTAATGGTCGCTATCGGAGACGGATCTGCACGACATCCCTGCAGGGTCCAATACTTGTCATACTGCTACGCTGTACATATCGGAAAACTACACGATGTAGACCAACTTGCTAGACGGGCTTCTAAGCTACGAGTGTCCAATAATGGCGGATCGTCTAGCTCACGAAGGGTGAGTTCGGCTAGCGAAAAAGGAAAAGTGTCTGTGTCGTCCATGACGATACAACACAGTAATCGAGTAGCTGATGCTGTGGAACTTGGTCGCGCGTCTGTATCAGATCGCCCATCAACACCTGAAAAACCATCAGATGTGGACATGGACAGCTGTCTTGCAGAGCTGGAAACTATCATGACATCTCCAGGAGACTATCACCGGTTCTTACGCATTATGGCAGGAGCAGTGCAAAGCGGGGTGGTGGTTGTGCTATTATTCAAAGGCTCCTGGGCGGACGGACTAGCCGCATTACTTTTGGGGGCGTTCACAAGCTTCTGCCTCTATTTGTCTGACTTGTTTGGCCTCGAGGGAGCAGTAGAGTTACTAGCGGCAATGGCAGTAGCAGCACTTGCCCGGTTCATTGAGCCATTTGGTTTCTGGAGTGCTATTTCTGGCACGGGAATGGGCCTCTGCCACGAAGTGGTTAGTCTTGGTGGGGTGTGTCAACTGTTACCGGGAACTGCTATGTGAGTTCAGCGTGCCGTGCTTCAAAAGATGCTTTAGTATATTAAATATCTTGTAGCACTTTAGGTATGCTGGAGGTAGGTAGTTCGAACCCCGTGGCCGGATCAGTGCGGATGTTTCAAGCATTTATCCGAGCCCTCAAACTTGGGTAAGATGCCGGACACGTTTTCAGTAATGGAGTCGGGATTCATATCGTTACCTTCTGCCGGTCCAGATATGGTCTGTCCACCGGGTCTCGCATCGCCGTTCACTTATTCGAACTCTTCGATGCATGGGAGGACTCAGGCATCGATGCATGTCCAGTACCAGGAAGAACGGCCATAGACTTCTGGCGGCTGCCACTATGGATTCCGGTGAGTGGACTTGTACCGCATTAAGCTTTACCGAGACGCTTATCTCTAGTAGATGAATATTTCCATCATGATCAACCTTCGGGCATATCCCTGGCAATGGCCGCATATGAGCTTAACCTCCCTCATAGGCTATTGTGTCAGTTTGCTTGCGAGTCAATGGTTCAACAGCGTAAGGATACTGTTGGAGTCACACGATCTACGCACAGCTCATTTTGCCTTCCTAAAGGATATTACCGCGGGTATGGCAGCTTTCTCCATTGCTATCGCTGCAAACCTTTACGCCCGACGAAAGAATGAGATTGCGGTCGGAGCAACGTTGGCAGGTGAGGGAGAAAAAATCACAGGCCAGTTCTATGTTTTCAACCAACAAAACAATCGACTAAACTCGGTTCTCAAGGCATTGTCTGGTTGGTACCTGGTGGCATTGGAGTGCGAGGCGTTATGGCAGCGCTTGCAAAAGATGCTGCCTCTAGCGGGACGGCTTTCGGAATAGAGTAAGACACTCTTCTTCGGTTAAGACAATGTTTCATTCCAATTCTCATGAACTATCTCCTAGTATGATGACACGAGCAATGTCAATCGCCGTCGGATTATAGTAAGTTATCCATCCTTCCCCCTTCGTTGTGACGATGCCTCGCATAACGCCCTCCAATGTCCAGCATGGCAAATGTTGTCGCGTTCCCCATCATAACTGACCGTGCGGCTCGGGACGCCCTCAGAGACAAGATGATGACTGTATAGCAGTCTTTGACGTCATGCACCTTCGTCTTTTTGTAAACTCATAATGTATTTGCAAATATTGTAAGGAAAGGGTGATAAATTACAGATGGTAGGTTTGGACGGTGATCTAGCGGTTGTAAGTGGAGAGCGAAGGATGAATGGGAACTACTGTTCTATAGCTGCTTCTTTCTACGTGCTTTTCCCAACCAGAAATTGATTTGGTCGACAGATCGGGACGACCCAGTTGATTTGCCCTATAGTCCAATAGCATTAGCCGCAGGTTGCGCCCACGGAATGACACATTTATCACTCACTTGGGCGGCCATGCATGTCATGAGAGATTTTGCTGAATCCGCACACTGTTTCGAGTCAACGCTCAGGGCCCGCCTACCAGCGTACATTGCGTCAATCATGCAACTATCGCATAAAGAATCATAGTACGCTGAACAACCCACCAGCAGTTGAAAAGCGTGGCAACTTCAATGGCACACGGAGTGGCCGACATGACCTTTGGGGGTCGCAAGACCAACGGCTTCTTGATTCTGTCAATTGGTCGCATCACGGTGTATTTGACGAGTCTGTGATGATCCTTCAGAGGAGGATCTTCGCCCTCTGGGTAGTCTTGTTGCCATGGTGCCGTTTGCTGTCACATAAGCGATCGTGCACGTGACTTTAAATCACGTAATGCAAATGCTAGTGTGTGTCCATGTTGAACTCTTCTGCTCGGAGCCCTCCTGCAAAGAAGACCATTATGTGTCGCATGCTACCATTCATTAACCTTCCCTCAAGCCAGAAGATCATCCGTCGAAATATTTCGATACGAAGACTGAATCCAACTGCCCTTAAGAAAACATTGGAGAACACCACACGTGAGTTTGTCAGATGAATAGAAAGAGACAATGGAAGGCTAGGTCCTCTGATTTAGTTCTATCGCCTCCCGTATTCTGTCGGAATTGAAGGGAGTGCGTGCTCTTTCTGCGATCTGTGATACCGCCATAAAGTATCTTTATTTTTCCGTTCACCTGTCAACTTGCAACCATCAGGGTACGTAGATCCTGTCATCTACTACACCAAAGTCGGAGTGGAATTTCTCAAAACGGTCGCCACATACAACAATATCGGAATTCCAAACCTCAGTGAAGGGCTCACAGGATTCCAGAGATTCACCAAAATGATTCGCACCGGAGACTGGAGGAAGGTAACGCTTCGACAGGCTGGAAAGCTGACAGTTGAGGGAATCAAGATTGGAGGCTTCTTTGTTGTTGGGGAAATGATCGGTGAGCTTACACATCGACATGATTCATTAGTACGGACCTGAATTCTGACATGTTACCAGGGAGACGTAGCATTGTCGGATATCACATTCCTGGGTATGCCGATATTATCTTGATATCACGACTGTGTAGGCTTATACGACTTGAACCCACAGATATGATTCGCATGCTGACATACACTAGCGACACGTTTACAAAAAGCTCGCAGTGGTGTTTCCCTATGCGGTATCCCTTGTAAATATACCACCGACTGTTCGGTAATAGCTTTGCTGATTGCACAGCATACACTGTTTCCAATTATACTCTTAAGAGAAGCACATGAGTCTTGTAATGCCTAATATCTGCCTGACTGTTTTGCTAAACAATGGAGAGTTCTCTGGAGGACTACCCGTTCCGTTAGGAGAGGCGATGGATTCTTGGAGGAGATGATATGTTGTGGAATGAATCTATACAAGTGTTTATGGCGTGTCCAGTATCAAATAATGTTATGGTAGATGCTCAAACTCTTACCGTGCCCTTGTTGTCCTCCGAGTTGACAATAAATGTCGTAGAGTCCGTAATGGCCTGACCATGGCTCGCAATGAAGCCGGCTGCTTGAGTGGTTTCGCCTACTTTCCAGTTTACATCGAATACAACGCTTTGCCATTCCGCCTGAAACCCACAGGCGACTGAGTTTGACTAACCAGGAGGACTAAACACCAATACTACCAAACCTCATCGGGCAGAGGCCACTCATCTTCCTCCTCATATGGTCGAAACTGGAAGACGCACTTCGAGCTTGACATATGACGGTTGCTCGGGCTACGACGGAATGCAATACGGGAAGCAAAAGCGCCTATCCCAATGATGCACATGTCTTCGACTGCCGGATTCTACTCATACGATTGTGAATAAATGTTCGGTGTATCCTCATTAGAACGCACCTTCAGTATTAAATCTGCCATTTCCACGCCCTTCATGCTTGTTGGTCCAATGAACTTCAGTCCCATTCTTGATAGTGTCTATGAGATCCCATCAGTTACGAGATACAATTAGCCATGACTTGCGTCCCAACCTTGAAAAGCATCGGTGGCGACATCCACCGATCACCTAAATGCAATTCAGTGTATTCTGAGTGTGGGCTCATCAATCGACAGTGTCCTTCCCCAATCTCAATTTTGATATCGCTCAACATCCCTCGGATGTGAATGATGGCGCAGTTTGGACCAGACGGATGAATATCCCAGTCGCGCACGGGAAATTCTGCGTATGTGTCCTGGAGTTGTAATCAGGATATACAGCCAAATCATTATTTGTGGATGCGTTATTATCCTCACTTGGACTGTTGCGGTAGGGGCAAACTGTATCGTACGGAATTTCACCAGGCCCGTGTCTAAAGAGCAAAGATTTGAGCCTTCCGCGACGTCGTTGACAAATCTTAAGGTGGAACTAACCCGCTTCAATCTCCACATCCGATATTCCTTCATCATCCCACATTTTCTTCTCCTCATTCCACCATCTCACTGTAGCAGCATCAGCATTGGCAAAGCATCCAGGATCAAGGGAGTATGTAACAAGCATGGGCCAGATAGAGGCATCCGCAGCCTCTTCTTGCTCCTCCTCGGGAACTTCTGTCAAATCTTTCTTAAACGGATATGACATTCGCTTGAGCTTTCCCTGCCTGGACAGAACTATCCTATGTGAAACAAAGGTTCTGAAGACGACTGGACAGTCTGGAACATACTGGGTCGAATCGTCCATGTATCTACCGTTTTGGCTGGGTCGGGCATTTCGAGCAAGTCGAAAAGCAGTACTGGTCCGATGACGGACAGATTCCGACTACCGTTCTGCTTTTCGTAAGGGACGGGTGCGCTAAAGCTGGACTCAAGGAGCATGCGAATGGCAACATTTGATAGCACGAGAGGTTTTGGCAAACTGGTTGTCAACTTTCGCTCTGCGAATTCAATAGTTTTGTAACTGCAGCGAGACAACGGCATCTTTTGTCAGATGACGACCACCCGCCTGTCGAAAATGAAGTGGTTCAGCTCCTACCGTGGGTTCTTTGTCAAATTACCCCAAATGCCGAACGCATAGTCTTGCGTTGTAGCCGCCAATTGAAAGTTCTCATTAGGTTCTCTGGAGAATTGATCAACGTGCTTTACTCTCAAAAGTCAATGATGGGTCAGCTACGGAACACCTTATTTCCAGAAGTACCTGTAAAATTTGCGACGTTGCTGAATCCCACTTGTCGTGAATCAGTGCGCGCAAACGCAATAGATGTTGCGTAAGCCGGTTCCTGTATGCATCATCATTCGCTCCAGCACCAGATAGCTCGTGCTCTATTTGGGAGCACAACTGCAATCCAAGTTATGAGCATCCTTGTCCGGTAGATCAGCAGAATGTTCCTTTGAAGCGTACTCACGATCTCCGCAGCGGGAAGTTCGGTGAAAAGTGGGACTAATGGTGATCCTTCTTCTATGTTACACTCCTCAGCAGACCACAGATCTAGGTATGTGTTTACTTCGCGTTCCCTTTGCGGATTGGGCAGTGGGCGGCATTCCAACAAAGTTTGCCACTACATGCCGCGGAACATTCAGGTCATTGACGCGAGGTTACTCGTGGTTCTCACTCTGTACTGGATCAAGTACCTCCATTTCCATTTGTCGCTTCTCATCCACAGCAGTAAGATCGGCCAATTGCCTTTCCATCAGACTGGCAAGAGCCTCCGCCTCTGCCTTGAACCGCTCTTGCTCCTATGTTCCGCCGAAAACAGACGAGGGCAGTTTGCAATGCCGCTCATAATGTATCAATTGGGTACAAAGCTCACCTGACGAAAAAGCGCTTCTAAAGCTTCCCGTTGCTGACTTTCTCTAAGCTCAAGCTCTTTTCTCTGCTGCTCAGTCAATCGCGCCTCTATGCGGTTGACAACAAATGAGGATTTCTCAAGATGACGAATACAAGACTCTCAGCACGAACCCTCTTCCGCTCTCAAGCGCTCTTCTTCCAATAATCTCTCCTTCTCCAACTCCTTCTTGCTTTTTTTCTTTCCCTTTCCCTTTTTCTTTGGTGGCATGCTTCTGGTTGACACTGGTTAAAACGATCTGAACACTCGCTTCGTCCTGAACACGCCTTCCGTAATCTATGCACGTGCAGTCACATGAACCGCGCCACATCTTCCCGCAAGCAGCCGACGTTTGCAGACCTCCGGAGCATCATAGTTTGACAAGCACAGTCCGATTTCCCGCACCATGTACCGTTACGCGACTCGTGTAGCTCGTCCCATCTTGAGAAACGTTGCGGGTATGTCAAAGCGGGTGAAGGATGAAGTATCTGTGCACTGGTTAACATTTCTGGCGTGCAGCCCGTTCCTACGCAACCGATGCGACTCCCGCTGCCGGGAAGTTGCTGTTGAACTTTGCTCTCCCGCATGAGGTATGTGCGAGTGAAGAGGATGTCAGTGGTGGTTAAAGAAAATGGCGTCGATAGTGTCTGTGCCAGGGAGATCTCGCCTGGTGGCGTGGAATTACTGGAGGGGGACGTCTGCTCTCCATTCAAGTTGACTGGCGGGGCACGAAGGAAGGATGTATGTTACCTTGCGATCATCGCATTTGCATCTATGTCGAGAGCGCTACTTGTTCTCTGCCTGGGACCGGTTCAAATGATGTAGTGTTTTCTGCCATCGATGAAAGTGGTTTTGGGGATGTGCCCGCGCATAGCGGACTTCCAGTTCACAGGCATTCGTACCCTTAAGACGCAGGGGCGTCAGTTCAACCCTATTCGATTTTGATAAAATGAACTTGTTGAAACGATAAGCTAAATTTTGATGTGCTTTTGGTCGGTGCATAGTCAATTCTTAAGAATGTGGAGGCCACGCAAGTGAACTTGTCGTCTACGGAGGGTGATATGGGTATTCTCGCTGACCACGTACCTACTGTGGCTCAATTGAAACCCGGTGTTATCGAGATTTTTTCTGCCTCTGATAAGCCAAGAAAATTCTTCGGTGTGTTGGTGGACTCTTTCCGTCTTCCTTCATATGTCTTTCTCATCATATCTTTTCTCGGGTGTCCAGCAAGCGGTGGCTTTGCTATCATTAACCCAGACTCAACCCTCAACATCAATGCCGTAGAGGCCTTCCCCGTTGAGGACATAGATTATGATGTGAGTGTTCACTATGTTAGTTCTCAATTTTCATGCTGGTCAGAGGCGGAGCCGCTCATGAAACCATAATCAGGCTGCTCGTCGTTCCGCCGATGATGCTACCCGCCGCACAACTTCCGCGCCCACTGAACAAGAGAAGTTGGCAGCCAAAATCGAACTCGAGGTATACGAGGCGATCTTGGCCACTGCATCCAAATAGATTGCATCTGAATATAACGACGGGATTGTGAATACCCACAATGATGTTTTACCGAACTGATGAAACATCTTGCTTTTTTCCCAAGATGGGGACCTGATACATTCTCATTCTATGTTTCTTTGTCATGTGATTTGGCTTTGCTTCATTGCCTGTGGTCAATGTTATGGCCTCAGGCTCAGACACAAAGCTAGAGCAAACCGCGAAGGATATGCGAGCGAGGATTTCAATGGCTTGCTTTTCTCCTGGTAGTCCATCTTGTGGCACGTTGAGGAAGGGTTACCTCTGTGATCCCGCTGCGTTGCACGTCTCGCTTTCTTAAAATACGTAAGCGAGACAGATACGGGCAACCTACACTGCTTGAAATGAACCGAGAAGGCGCTCGCATCAGGCTTCAATACACCAGATGGATCTTTACTTTTTGAAATATCTCCAATAGACAACTTGCTGGCTTCCAACCACAGATTTAGTTCCCTCTGCAACCACAGAAATTATTTGAATGCAGTAACATTTTTGTTGTGTTGTTTGCGGAAACGTTCCAATTTCATGCAAACGACAGTTCAGTAGATCACGTGACACCAGTGGGGAATCCCCACACAGATGGTCACACAACTACTTCCGTGAAGCGATAGATAGCGTCCGCTGCCATCCACCTCCATCCACCTCAACCCTCATGCTCTGACACACTAACGGACGCAGCAATATGCTTTTACCCCCTTCAATATACCCCATTCATGGTATCTTATATTTCGTGACGCACCCAACGCTTTGGCTCCGGGTGATATGCGCCCTCACGATAGCGCTCTTCTTTGCGGTGGGATCTACAGTCGTCTTCTTCGTTTTTACGCTGAAGCCGCAAGCGCACGCCTTAGATAGACTTATGCCGGATTGGTTAGCTTGGATACTCGCGGTTTTTCTGGTGCTGGTGGAGATTTGCGCGGCGAGTCTGTTGTTTGTGGCGATAGCTTTACCAACAGTCGCCGATCAGTTGTTTGATGATGTTGTAAGCATGGTGACGGGTTGTCCTGCCGGAGAGGGGAGCTGTGCAAGGGGATGCTGGTTGGGATGTGCGCATGCTGGCGTCTGGATAGTATACTTGGTTGTCGCGCGGTTGCTACTGCTGCTTGTGACGGCACCTTTACACCTGTTGCCGATATTTGGGACGATCCTATTCCTTCTCTTGAATGGTTATTTGGCTGCGTGGGCACAGCATTTGCATTGGTTTGATTTGAGAGGATTTGGATTCACGGCTGGGAAAAAATTCGTCAGAAGCCACCGACAGGCGTATACGAGCTTCGGATCAGTTGCTGTCCTGCTAGAAATGGTGCCCGTAATCGGGATGCTCTTCATGTTTACCAATATTGTGGGGTCCGCATTATGGGCAATAGATATGGAAAGGTCTGGGATTATGCCGGCACTAGCCGTCGAACCTTCTGAAGTGTAGATGCTTTGCTGCCAATTGTATATTTTACATGCATCTTCTATTCGATCTTCTTGGTCCGGTAAAGAGCAATGTACGCTGGAAAGGCGAGAGCCAAGCATTAGATCTTTTTTCTTACCATTACTGAGCCCCCAAAATATTTACCTGTATGCCAATCCCCGCCCCCTTCGAGCTTTTCAACGTCTTCCGGTTTAATTTGGGAAACCTTGTCGTCATCAAATTTCCCTAGGGAGAGTCAGCAGATCAACATGACAAGCAGACGATACACAGTTGACTCGAAACATGTTCCTTACACCACTGATCGTCGCCATGCTTCACCCATCCAATATAGTGTCCCGAATCAGACGCCCGTCCAACATGTGTCAGCACTTATTGTAATATGAGTTTGAAGGGTTCCTGAATAGTACACTCTGGGTCACTGACCTGCGACAAGGTCATATTGTCCAGAGACGTTCCCTCCGATGTCGTTGTAAAGACTGGGATCCACACCAATCTCCTTCATTTTCTCTAGCTGGTCCAGGTTGGAGGCTGCATTTTTCTTGTCCACGTCGCTTTGGGCCGGTTCGTCAGTTTCCATTGTGTCTGACCCGCCCGCCACAACAGGACCTTCATCAAGCTTCGCCTTTTTGGCTTTCTGAAAAGAAAAACACTTCCATTACGCGGCTGAAAATTGCCCGCAGCATCTTCACATGACAGAAACTACCCTCTCTGCCGCCTTCTTCTCCTCAACATCCTTTAGCCTGAGTTTTGCAGGTCGTAATTTTTCCTGCAGCTCAGGTGTGCAAAACTCCGACATGTCCAGGTCAAAGGGAAATTTCACTTTCTGTAGTCGTGGGATACGAGCTCATCCGTTATTGCATCATCCTGGGATGGTCTCCCGTTCAAACGAACCCACCTTCAGAATCTTGGCCTTGGTGCGGGTCTCTGGTTTCCACTGGAATCTAACGAAGTTTATCGCCAGGTATGCTGGCAACCGAGAGATTTTGGACTTTTTGGTATATATAGCTGAACGATTGAGCGTGGGCGAATTCTTTTCAATCTTTTCCTCAAGGCCCTATACTATGTGATAAGAATGGAAGAAGTAGGGAAGAAGGACTACTTGTGTTCTCCCACCTTAGCAATATCTGAAACCATGTATGTTGACACTATGAACGTCATTTGCGTTAGTAAATGCTGCGGCCATTCTATGCAATAAGGATCAATCAGCAAACCTCCAGAGCCAATGTTTACTCGAAGCTTGTTGAAGGTGTCGACGGACGTTGTGTTTCCTTCCTCCGGCGCTTCATCACAGCTCATCCTATACGGAACCTTAGCATGATCGCCACATCCTTTTCCAGGGATGCAGGAAACTCACGTAGTAAGGAGTTCTCCCGTCATATACTGATCTACAAAGTGCTTGTCCTTATTTAACTCCCCTTCCCGGGTGAGTCCAGGCACTTTTTCACCAAGCGCATGAACAATTTGTCCCCAACATTCCTCTGCATCTTGCTGCATGTAGCCTCCGCGGTCCATCTCACTAAATTGCGGGAAAACTGATCGAAGCATCTAAGAATGGCCATTATCAACATGTGCTCGTGTATGATTTTCCATTCTCAGGCGGGTGTAAGTCGCATGCACCTGCAAGAATACAAGTGGTGGAACAGAGTCGCCAGACTTTTCCAATTCTTCAAAGAGTGTTCGCATTGATAAGGCCAAATTCTCCCGGCTGTCAACACCAATAGCCGACGGCATCCTGTGGCAATCCAACATGACGGTTCCGGTTGGGTACTTTCAGAAGGGATACTAACCACATAGGTAACTTACTTTATCAACGCGCTCTGGAGCTCGGGAATTGCACGCAGACATTGAAGTGTAGCGTTCATGTAGCACGTATTTCCCATATTGACCAAACCGGCCGGGAGTTTGAGCTGCGGCTAGTAGTGAGTCTCCCAGTCATGGTAGTACCACAGGGGTAGATACTCTTACCGCTTGTGCAATCTGTGCATCCGTCATGTCCTCTACAAACCTAATCTGCTTTTCCGGGGCCTTGGGCAGTTCACCTGCAGTTCCCATCATCTGGAGCACAGTCCATTCTTAGTTCACCTTATCACAACGCGCACTAAGAGTCAATAGAGGGGATTGTACCATGATCTGCTGGCCTTCTTTCCAGCCAAGGCTGTTCATATCAGCCTCATCCTACGGAAGCAATAATTTTATGTTTAGTCCCAGCGCTGTTTCGCCATTCGCAAGTCTGGCAGCGTGTACGCGATCACCAAGATCGCACCTTCAGCATTCCTCCTTTTGCCATGATTTTTTGGCGCTCCGGAGGCACACCTGTGACAGTGTAGAGTTGTGTTTTGAACACAATTCCTGGTTGGTCGGTATCCAATTCAATGTTCTCCAATTTCTTCCCTCCCCATTTTACGTTCACTAATGGGTCGCGTAATGTAAAGAAGTATCAGCGTTTGCCAAAAGACAACGACCCACGATATATCTGTGCCAGTGACAATTACCTTTTATGACGGGCATGTTGCAACTGATCTATCTTGGGTTGTTGAACGAGGATAATCGGAATCTGTTAACCCAACGCCCTCCAAGTCCTTGCCGTGACGAAGGTCGCAGTTTGACTTGGTTTGGTTGGATTCAGTGATTGGAATGTGTCCCAAAAGAGGTAAATTACAGACCTCAGTTTACCCGCTCGAACACCGAACAAAAATGCTCAAAGTAAACAGAATGGCCACACCTTTGCACACGCAAGCATCACCCGAAGTTGTCACCCCATTCGGCCCTCTCTTGGAAATCTCTTCTTGGAATCCAGTCATTCTGGGTGCTGTGCTAGGGCTGATTGTACTTGTGCTCGTCAAATCCCTCACGCGTGGTCAGTCCAAAGTTCCTCTAAAGTGCGTCACGAAATGTGTAGATTAAGTTGGCGTTTTCGACTAAATCGCTTTTGTAGTCCAAAGAAACTGCAGTCTCCACAAACTGGTACCTCGTCTGCTCCTGTCGGCATGATGACCACTGATTCAGGACCAACACAACCATCGGGCGATAAACAATTCACGACCGCAGAACTCGCGCGTTACGACGGCACTAATACTGAGTTACCGGTTTACTTGGCTGTTAAGGGGACAGGTATAGCTGCTGAAGATAGAAAGCATTGTACTATATTGTTCACTTGCTCATGAACCTGTTGTTGAACAGTGTTCGATGTCACCAGGAATCGTGACATGTACAGTCCTGGGAAAGGATATCACGTATTTGCTGGCAAAGATGCATCTCAAGCGCTTGGCAAAAGCTCTCTAAAACCTGAAGAGTGCGTCCCAGATTATTCTTCTCTAACTGCCGAAGAAATGGAGACGTTAAATAAGTGGGAGGCGCACTACAAGAAGAAGTATAATATTGTTGGAAAGGTTGTTGGTAAGTACCTTATTAATACCGGTGCCTGTCGCTGTTCATGTGCACGGATTTCTTATTCATCACATAATAATGTCAGACTGATATTTTTGTCATCAACCATGTTGCCGTTGTTTGCTGGAATATGGAATCATAATATCAGATGTAGTTGGGCAATATATACCATGCTTTTCGATTCGCATTGTCCAGCTAGGATTGAATCGAACCATTCTCACTGGGATCTGGCTACTATCAAGTGCTGCGCGCTTGCAGATGAGTTCAGCTCTGGGTCAGCATTCTTGCTGTCGCAATATAGCGATCGCACCGTATATTGTACTTCTACCCACCAGTGGAAAGATAGAACGTTTGCGTTTACAAGGCATCTTCAGCAACCTCGTACATTGAACTGTGAGCGCCGGTTTGCCCGTCGAAAGATTGTACGATTTTCCTGCCCTTCCCGGAAACCTCGGGTGAAGCGTCGTCGTTATATAGTTGAGCCATGGCGACAGGAACAACACGTAAACAGAAGGTGTCCTATTATTATCATCGTAGGTTGAACTGGGCATCTTCTTTAATGTGTCATTCGTGCTGATCCTTCTCGATAGCCGAGGTCGGAAACTATCATTATGGACCGCAACATCCCATGAAGGTTCATGAGAATCTGTTCCATGCAAGCTAAAGGATCTATGCCAAGCTAACTATCCCAACTGATAGCCTCATAGAATACGGATGACGCACAATTTAGTTGTGAACTATGGACTATACAAAAAGCTCGAAATTAATGTAAAGTGCATTTACTTGATTTTACATATTGCAAGTTGCTCAACTACGTACATCATAGCGTCCGTCGCCAGCCACGTTCAAAGAACTCACCAAATTTCATTCCGACGAATATATTGAATTTCTGCAACGTGTGACACCTGACAATATGGATGAGATGACGAAACAGCAGCAGAAATGTGCTCAAACATGATAATTGTCTTTCTAGATTTGCTCAATACTTATACTAGTGTCTCACCACAGTCAACGTCGGAGAAGATTGTCCAGTATTTGAAGGGCTGTATGACTTCTCTTCCTTGTCGGCTGGAGGATCAATATGCAAGTGCCACCATTGAACGTCCTCCCTTATGTAATTCATTCCAATCGAAGTTTGCACCCTTGGCAGCGGCTGCACGGAAGCTCAATATGGGAGAAGCTGAAATTGCTATAAATTGGGGTGGTGGACTTCATCACGCGAAAAAGTGCGAGGCATCCGGCTTCTGCTATGTGAATGACATTGTCCTTGCCATACTGGAGTTGCTAAGGTACCGGTGCTGACATTTTCGGTCGGCGTATATGAATCTCGCTAAATAGTACTCATTAGATATCACCAGCGAGTTCTGTACGTGGATATTGATGTCCATCACGGAGATGGTGTCGAGGAAGCCTTTTACTGCAATGATCGCGTTATGACTGTCTCGTTTCACAAGTACGGGGAGTACTTTCCAGGAACTGGTGATATAAATGTAATGCACCTGTAATTACTCACAGCAATGTGCTGCCTTAACCATGTCCCTTGTACAGGATATTGGTCACGGAAAAGGAAAGCATTACGCAGTTAACTTCCCACTCAAGGACGGTATTGACGATGAAACATATAAAACGATTTTTCAACCTGTAATTCCTATCTATCAGCTGGACTTCATTCATCATGTATTGACTTGGATGGGTTGTTCAGGTAATGCGGCATGTGATGTCCTGGTACCAGCCGGAGGTTGTAGTGCTTCAGTGCGGCGCAGATTCGTTGGCAGGAGACCGACTTGGCTGCTTTAACTTGTCTCTAAAAGGTTGGTGTTCAGTGCTAATGTTTACTCTCAAACACAAATTCGATGACCAATTCATACAGGCCATGCGATGGCGGTTGAGTTTATGAAAACGTTTAATGTGCCAATGTTGATGCTTGGTGGTGGAGGATATACAATACGTAACGTCTCCCGTGCGTGGTGTTACGAAACTGGCGTTGCAGTAGGCGAAACTTTGTCGGAAGGTACGTGGCAGAAAATGAATCGTATCCTTGTCTGCATTTACACTGAAACATATACGAATTAGAGATACCCTTCAACGATTACTTTCAATACTATGGACCAGACTACCGCCTCGATGTTCCTAATAACAACATGGAGAACCGAAACACAAGAGAATATCTGGAAAGAATATAGTGCGTCGTTGCTGCAGGTTAGCCAACGCTACTTGGTCACTGACTTTCTATAATAGCGCAAAAATCGTTGACAACCTGCGAAATGTCCCATGCGCCCCAAGTGTTCAAATGCAAGGTAAGTAACGAACGTGAAGCGCCTTCTACAATTACTGAATTGAGTTTGGGTGGCCTGCAGAGGTTCCGAGAGATCTGGACCATGATGAATTCATGGTGGAAGAATCGCCTGATGTGCGGATTAGCCGTGAGTAAAGTGATGCCAGCATTACGCCCATTAAGGTTTTTTTGTTCCTGAAATAATCAATTGTGTCTCAGAATCCATGACCGACAAGCGCAGAGTTCCTGAAGGAGAACTATCAGATTCGGAAGATGAAGGAGATGGTCGGCGTGATCATTACAGCCATGAGGATCGCAAGAACCGATTTGATAGAATGGAGACAATACGATCGCCGGGTGTGGAGAACGAGCATGAGACAAATATTCCGTCGCAGGTTTTTGCTGGACGGTCACCTTCTCCAATTGGTGAAATGATGGATGTTGATGCAACCACCGGTGTCGATCCTGATGCGATTTCTCGACCCACTTCGTCTGCTCCTGGAGAATCAGCAATTTCATCTGGAAATTCATCTCCTGGAAGGTACACCCCACTCGACAACATGTTCACAACTGTCCATGATACACTGCCATCACTGGCGCCGACAAACGACGAAGGGAATGATGCTCACCAGATGGAATCTGGACGCTCTGATGCCAATGGTAACGATGGGGTTTCACATATGTTGCTTACAGGATATCATATACTTACTGTATCTGCGTTAGGAGGTGTCATTTTGGATGTGACTCCTTCAGCGAACTCGGAGGATATGCGGAACAGGGGAGAAACAGGGATGCTAGCCAATGGAAGGTAGTAGCAATTGAAGAAGTGAGGTCTCGGCACCTCCTTGGAAACCCTTCGAAGGTTAAGGCAACAGAACGTAAACTATATAAATATTTTATTATATACGCAACAGCAGATTTTGACTGATATAATGAAGAAGCATCCAAGTCGAAGTGACGGATTTGGTAAGCATTCCAAAAGTGGGAAAATGGAATATCACCAAACCTGCCTTGGACCGTACTTCGTAGATCTTGTCACATCGATGGCAACATCGGCCTTGGAAAAGGATGCAACATTTGTCGTGGAATCGGATCATGAGTCTGGGGAGGTCGTTGAGAAGAATGCGCTAGCCAAGTTGGAGTCGCAAGTATCGAAATTTGCTTCCATCACCTTGTCATCGGAAACCCAAGAGCTTGTATTTGGACGGCACTCGAGCTCGCCTCTCACAACTCTTGATTGTCCGACAATAAGTAAATGCCATTGTAGAGTTTTTATTGACCATGGACAAGGTGGAAGGATATGCGTTACAGACTTATCCACAAATGGAACCTTTGTAAACGGTGAAAAGCTTGGGAAAGGGGAGACGCGGCAATTGAAGCCAGGGGATACACTTTCATTTATGAGAACTTCAGAGGGGGTACCATGGTATGTTGTGAGAACCTGTCATCAAGATGCTCACACTGCGGTGGTGACGGCGGCGTCGGCCCCAGCAGTCAAACGCTCGACTGATGATGATCATGATATTGAGGTTTTGAAACCAGAACCTGAATCCAAACGGCAAAAAGCCGCAGCACAGGATGACATGGAAGAAAACTTGATTTGGTTGGTGCTACACCTGATAGTCAACCGTCCACCTTTTTTAGTCAACTTTCAAAGTTAGCTATTGCGCTTACCATTCTTACATTATTAGTGGCATTTGTCATGACATCCTATATCAAGTGGTCTCAGTTGTACCATGTCTGCACTCCTTTTGCGGTGGCTGCTATAGCAAGTGGAATGAACGATCGAGTCAGTGTCCGCAATGTCGGGGGGCGGTGACAATGGTGGCGCGAAATCATATCGTCAACAACTTGGTAGCCGCGTACCTTCGACTTCATCCGGAAAAGCAGCGCGATCCTGAAGACCTTCGTAATTTGGAAATTTCAAATCAATACATGTCCGACCAACCCGTCCGTCCACGACGGCGACCTCGAGAGTGGTCACCGGATGATGAAAGTGACGATGATGGTGAGGTGGTCTGGGATGACGATGATGTAGATGAAGAGTTGGATCCTAGCCGATGTTCACAGTGTCCACCTGGAAGAGCATCGGACGGATACCAATGTGCAGAGCAAAATCCTGTGCACGTGTTTTGCATGGCGTGTATGAGTAGGATGCCTGACAGGACAGACAGACAACGAACGTTGCAACACTGCTCCTTCTGCCAACAGACCTACTGTGATCTATACTTCAATGCGACTAGAGGGTTTGGCTGCTCCACTCCTGGCGGGCGAAGGGCCTTGAAATCGCTACAGGAGTACGAATTCCATGCAGTGCCTCCTACCGCCTTCCACGACAATGTACATGAGCAGCAAATCTTGCGAGAGTATGTGGGAGAGTTGCTTCCGTCTCTGAATGCGGTCTGGCTAACAGGACTGGATCGTATCCGGGCGGGCCTATATATGCTCCAATGTAGTCCGCACGGGGTGGATGCCAGGCGCGGCAATGTGGCTTCTGAGGTCGACCGCGGCCCCAGTGAGCAAGCCTCAGGATCCGCAGTATCTCCTAGGAGCAGCGCGGAAAGCACCCCTCAGCCAGCCGCCAACCCAGTGACGTTGTTTGGATTTACTCCAGTAGCAGCAGACACCATTGCTTGCACCACTTGCGCTACACGCCTGTTTTGCGAAATTTGCTATTTGTACCGAGAAGATATCGACCCTGAAGCGCTACCGACTGCGGTGCGTTCAAGGCCAGACTGTTGGTATGGCAGGGAATGTCGTACGCAGAGCCACAATGTCATGCATGCGCAACGCTTGAACCATGTTTGTCCACGTACTCGATTTTAGATCTCGACCCGTACGTTAGTGATGATTTAAGAATAATTTGAGCATTATGTATATTGTGCCATTCGTGAACCCATCGTATACAAATTATACCACGGTGTATCTCCTTATTTACACGGCCCAATTTTGAGATTTGATCAGGAGGACACTCTCAGAAACCTTTTCCAGTGATGCCATCGTATTGCGACGTAATCGATTGGTTGCTATTCGTGCACCCCACAATTCCAGAGCCTCCGCAAGAACCTCCAATTTGATGGGTTTCGACAAATGATGATCCATCCCTGCTTGCAGGCACTTTACCCTGTCAGTGTCCATTGCATTCGCAGTCAGAGCTATTGGCAGAAGTTGCAGCCATTAACTTAACGGACAAGATTGTCTTCTTTGCGCAATGTCATCCACCAGGAAATGCATTACCTATTATTATAGGCTGAGGATCGATTCTTCTGTCAGCTCGAATACGCATCGTTGCGTCCAATCCATTCATAATTGGCTGCAAGAGTATAAATTAGAACAATCGGTCGCCAAACGGATCTCATGACGTTTGGGAACCCCTCGTTTACTTGCCATCTGCATGTCCATCAAAATCAGATCGTATGGACTCTTGCTGACAGCCTCCACAGCTTCCGCTCCGTTTGTTACCACTTCAACGGTATATCCCAGTCGCTGCAGCATCCTCCTTGCCAATTTGGTATTGACTGCGTTGTCCTCTGCCATCAGCAGTCGCATGGGATACTTGTCAGATAAATCATGCAAGAGTTCTTCTCGCGCCTCGGTCTTTTTTGTGATCGTGTTCGGACTAACAACGCTGGCACTGATAGTGAAGGAGAAGACACTTCCTTTGCCTTGCTCAGATGTAACCCAAATTGTTCCACCCATCTGAGGACCGCAAGTGCTGGTGAGATAAGCACGGTCAAGATTAAAGAAATGTAGGATGCCATTACCATTTCGACCAGCTGTTTGCAAATCGCCAACCCCAAGCCTGTTCCTCCATATTGCCGCGTAGTCGACGAATCAACTTGAGAAAACGATTGAAAAAGCCTCCCAAGCGCTTCTGACGGTATGCCAATGCCGGTATCCTCAACTTGGAACTTCAGCTCGACTGTGCTACTTCCATTAAACCGTGCGGTGACCGTTACCAGGACATAACCTTCTGCCGTAAATTTCACTGAATTCCCGACCAGGTTGATCAGAATTTGCCGAAGACGAACAGTATCGCCTATTATAAAAGGTGGTGTGCCCGTCTCTATTCGGTGTGAAAGAATTAGCCCTTTCTGTGAGGCCTTGAGATTGAGAAGGTATAGTGCGTTCTCGATGCACTGTTGCAGGTCAAAGGGGCGGCTCTCCAGTTCAAGTTTGCCGGCCTCTATCTAATGTGTGAAGAAGTGAAAAAGGTCAAAGAAGAACGGATGTCCAAGAAGTCACTCGAAAACGGAGTATACGGCTTCTTGCTTGAGGCTGCACACACCTTTGAGAACTAATGGAGGAAAATGACGGAAGATAAACAAATTCAGTACGCGTAAAGGACTTCTTTCTGACAGCGTACTGTGCGACTTACATCCAGTACGTCGTTCACAACGATCAACAATCCATCGCTACATTCTAAGACGATATTAGGTATTGAAATTATAGGACAGTCTTTCGCGCGATACGCGTCCGGTACCTCGTATAGAACTAATCAGGTCTTTCTGGTCCTCGTTCAGCGGCGTTTCGGCAAGCAGGGCACTGAGCCCAATGATCCCGTTCAGAGGAGTGCGCAACTCATGGGTTATGGCAGCCAAAAACTGTAGGGAGGAAAGTGTAAGGGTAGAACAGCACGATGTTGATATCGCCAGCAGATCCAAACTTACCGCCGACTTTGCTGCGTTAGCGCCATCAGCCTAATAAATGCGTATCATGAGTGAAAATGAGTTCACTGAGCCTGATACGACTACCGACGAGTATGTGCAATTACCTCTCGCTTTGCCGCCGCCAGCTCTTCTGTGCGCTCTTGGACCTTCTTTTCCAGCACCTCATATTGACTACTCAATTGGACTGCCATAGTGTTGAAAGCTTGATTCAATTCTCTAATCTCGTCCGAAAAGGTGCCTTCTTTACATATTGCTCGTGCCGAGAAATCTCCCTGGCTAAACGTCAACGCTAGCGTTCTTAGTCTCCTGATTGGCACAACAATGTACTGTGCGGCAAATATAGAGATGACGAGCGTGGCAACCAAATTTGCAATGATCCCCATTAGCAGGTAGAATCGAAGACGATGAATTGGACCATTGATCTCCGAGGAAGACTGCTCAGCCAGAAGAATCCAGTTGCCATAAGGGATGAATCGGTAACTGGCCATGACTAAGGTCCCGTCGTATGACGTCCCCGTAGTGACACCACTGGAGTTTTGCTGAATGGCTGTCGACAATGCTTCGTATTCTGATAGTAGGTGATATGTGCTATTAAAGACCTCTGGATGGCGTTCGGGGGGCATAACAAAGCGATAATCATCCTGCACGATGGCAAATATGTCAACAAAGTAAGCCAGTCTCGCAGTATCGGTCGATATAGTCCCAATTCACAAGAAGATCTTACGTTCGTTTCGCGGACAACCAACACAAGCTGCCCTGTATCACCCAAGCCGGCTATCACCGAGATATATTTAGGACTAAGATTGGCAATTTTCTGCAGTCAGTACCCACCTCTATCCCAAAGTATATCCCCAATGTCCAACGTCTCTGTGACTATGTGCACCATACCTAGGTCCATGCTCACGTTTGAAAGTGACTTTACAGGTGCGGTTAAAGCCCACACAAACAGCCCTGACGGAAGTCGTATAGGATTATACAGCTTGGAACCCCTCGTGAGGGAATCCCCTGGGCGATAGCGCACGGTCTCCAATGTTTCCAGCGATATGTCCTCCCTCGTTGTTTGAAAGATCGTGCTCCCGTTGGGCAAGAGAAATTCTATCATTACCATGCCTTTGTAGCTCGACACGGCGCTTCTGAGGTCATTTTCCCCAATGGCGAGTTCAGATACTGTGATGTTACCCCCTTCTACAATTCTTCTCAGGTAATTCTGAATCAGAACCCTACTGGATATGAGTTGAAGGTTTTCAAGGGTGTTTGCGATGTACATCGTTAAATGTTGCGCTCTGAGCAATGCAATAGTGTTCATGCGTTCACTGATCTGTGTGGAGAGAAGTCTGGAGCTCGTGGCCCAAGCTAGCACCGCCATGACTCCTGTTTGGTGCAATGATTGTTATACAGAAAGCATATTGCAAATATTAGCCGTGTTTACACACCAACAGTGAGCAACGTCAAAATCCCGACAAAGAGGGCAAGTTTGAACCCAATGGTAAACCGAAAAGGCCCACGACGTATATTTATGGGAGTTGGAGCAGCTCCATTACTAATTCCTTCTTCAACAGCTTGCAAATCATCATCCTTGACCATTCCTACAGCTGCATTTGCCGCGGCCATATTCCCGCAAGCTTTGCATCAAGCACAAGGGAAATATAAAATGCACTAAAATCTATCGACAGGCCGCTGACGACACTCAATGGTTACGGGTGACAAAAACACCCTCAGGATACTCCAGATATGCGCTAGCTTACCAGAGGAGAACATGTCTCCGATGCTTTCGTGCAGTTGCCCGATGCTGACAAGAGCGGTATCACATGATTTAGCTGATTATAAATTTAATGCCAGAAGGCATTTGGGCAGCGCTGTGTCTGGCAGACCTAAAATCCCAATTCAACTTCCAAGCAAGCGCTTCAGCCCAACTTCTAACCCAGGCCCAGAATTTCGGCATACACATCTGATAATAATCCGCCACTATGAGCCGACTTTTATCCCGTCGTCGTAACCACGCTGACGACCTTTCAGAGGAAGGCTCCGATGGACCTGATCTGAGTGGGTCGGACGAGGACTACTCAGGAAACGAGAGTGATGACGTGAGCGAGGCGGTGACAGAATCTGAAGAGGAGGAGGAAGAAGAGGGAGAAGAGGAAGACACGGAAGGAAATGGGGTACCTCCGGGTACGATGCCCGATGGCGACGCATCGAAGGAGGGAGAACTAAAATCACATAGGACAACGGATAGCGAAAGACAGTTTGGGGTAGAAGGTGATGATCAAGGGGCTTCAAGAAAAGCAGGTATGGCGGGCGCAGGTGATTCTACGCCGGGGGACGAAGACGAAGAGATTGAGTACGAGGACGATCGCTCGCATGAAAAAGTTGGCACGAAAGATGGAACGGAAAAGGGGAAGGAGGCAGCTGTGCGACAGTCGCTGGGTACGAATTTCGACAAAAAGCAGAAAGATATGGAGGATTACCGCCGAAAACTACGCGAAGATCCGTCATTTACTCCTAGCATTGGAAAATTCTGGTTACATGATGACAGGTTTGCTGGAAGAGGCCGGGGGAGAGGCGGATTCAGGTAATTGTCTTCAATATCCATTTTCATGCTCTTTGCCTCAACTGAAGTTTGATTTGCTGTGGCAGAGGTCGCGGCCGACCCTTTGGTCGTTCACCAGGTTACCGCTTGCCTGCTCCCTCAGAACAGAACTCAAAACCTCGCGCACCAGTGGAATCGGACGTGGAAGTTCCAGATCCATCTCGCGGAATCCCTAATAGTTACAGAGAAGTGACGCTACCCCGTAAAGTATACGATCCATCAGTGGCTGATCCAACGGAGAAGAAATGGGTACATGATAAGTTCGAAGAACTTGCAAACAACGATCCAGGAAAGTTGCGACATAGAAAAAGCTGGGCTCCGCGTGATGGTGAGGTATGTAAACTTAATGGTCAGACCAGTTACGCCTCTTGTCTCTTCCATGCTAATAGTCCCTACATTGTAGACGATGCGATCCACCTTTAGGGTAGGAGAACACGCAGTCACCATCACAAAGAGAAAGTCTACACCTGATTTCAAAGCTAGCAAAGAACTGGCAGAGGAGCGGAACCAAGAAGGAGGGAAACTCAATGGAATCTCTGCGGCACTATCATCTGCGAATCAGAAGGCAAAACACCCAACACAACGGTATTACACCGTCGGCAGTGGCGTGGGCGGACGACCCGCGCTGGATGAAACAGGAGATCAAGCTCCACGTCAGAGCAAACGATATCTCGGTGCGTCGCGAACTCAATCGCGCCCAGATCAGCCTGCGAATGATGTTGAGAAAGTAGAAAAGCACACTGGCAATGATCTTAAAAAGGCGGTGGATGCCCCCGAATTTCAGCCTGCTGTGGCCACGTCAGTTTCGTCCCAACCAACATCGGATCCCTCATGGACTGAAGGCCGACACAAACAATCAACCAAAAATCGATATACTAAGACATATCCCAAATCAGTATCGACCTACGACCAGCCGGCGGAAGCTGTGGACAATGTACAGTACGCGACGCTATCGGCGGCCAGCGTGGGGCAACCGGATCCGACGACCATTACGATACATCCTATGATGACGAGCTCTGGGCAAATAGTATTGATGACTGAAAATGGGCTAATGGTTCCCGCGGACGGCTATGCAAGCAATTACATGTACCCTCAAGCATATCAAAATTATTCATATGCTCCCCAAGCGCAAAACCCGGCGGCGCCAGAAGGTCCCGGATCGAGTGCGGCTTCTGCAACACCTGCATTCGCATATTATGGACCGGGAGGACAACTATACTACGCCCCTTCGATGTTCCCCTCAGCCATAAATCCATCTGTTCCTCCGGCGATGATGGGTACTGTTAGTGCACCTGTACCATTCTACTCGAACGGCATGTACATTCCACAAGCGATGACAATGCCAATGTCAGTTGGACCTGTCATAACTGGGCAGGCGATCCCTGTTGATGTCAAATCATCGACATCCGTACCTGTGCGAATTCGTCGACCAGATGACGGGGAGAGTGCCGGCAAGCGGGTAGACAAGGAGGCTGAGAAAACTGCAGGTGCGGAGACAACGGAAACCACTGTCTGAGTGCATTGTAGCTGGGGAGCGTCTGTAAAGGACCATGATATGAAGTTATGTAAATCATGTTGGCCTATTGGTTCAGCGCTGTATGCTGTGGGAGATTCGGCCACAGGACAGAATCATGGTGCTGGTACTCGCTTTTGCTGTAGTTGGAAGTTGGAGCGCAATAGACATACACAAGGATGCCGGTCTTCCCCCAATTACCCGCTCATAGATTCACACTGATATTAAAAGGTGTATTCCAGGTACTGTTCATTACATGGTTATTCTACTCCAAGCCGTAAGTCGGGATGTGCAACATTGATATAGTGGGATTGACACAGCGGATGGAGATATGAAGGGTGTACATCTGCATTTCTACTGAATGTACTTGTCACGAATATCCTTCCACTGGCGCTGCAAGGCACAAGAAATTGAGTCAACCGACTTGGAGTGTCGTGATTTGAACAAATGAGTCGCAACGTACCCCCTTGTTGATAGAATCCCACACCCTGTCGGATACAGTGTCAAAGGCAATTTCGAAAGCGAAGGCCGACGCGAAGATGCCAGCCAGGTAGGCGGAGCTTCGGCGGAAGAAGACTGAATTTCGAGGAGTGAGCCGAACGGTAAAAGAGAACAGCTATCTCTCTTGCCAATAAGGAAAGAGGAACGACTTACCGTTGTAGGTTTGCTTTGCGATTGCAGAGGCCATTTGGGAAAGCTATTGAACGACGATGCGGCTGCTGGAGGTCAGTTTTGCAGAAGCAACCAGCAGATTTGGTCGAAACATTGCTTGAAGCGCGTTGTTGCCATGGAAATGCACGGGGTGAACTCGGGAGAGTGTTACGTAATGTTGCATGTTTTAATTACAGACCAAGGATCAAATGTAAACAAATAAAAGAATATCACAAACTCTACACTATCTCCATGCCCTCCCCAAGATGGCCCAAAGGCGCGAAATAATGATAGATACACCAACAACACATATAACATACCACGATCTTAAATGCAGTGGGAATAATAAAGTCATAGTTCAGTAATATCAGTAATTTTGGTAATTCGCTTTCGCTGATAATGTCTTGCCACGGTCGCATATGATTCCTTTCCAACTTCTGCACCTTTTTCATACTCAGACTTCTCTGTTGCTCTCGCTCCATCTCGCGCCGCGCAACATCCTGTGTAACTAGTATGCGGATTGCGCTTTCCAAGCATTCCACCCAAACGCATCCGTGCTCGATCCTTTCGCCGTCCACGTCCAGATGTCCCAAGTTGCGGTATTGGTGCATCCCCGGCTCCAAAATGAAGGCTTTGACGCGTTCAACATGCCACCTTTTGTCATTCATATGTCTTGCTTTGTCTTGATTCAAAAATAAGGGAAAGAACCCCGTCCTATCCGTTTGGCTAAATACCAGGTCAATAGCGCCATCGGACGCAGAGGTAAAAGGGCAACCAAGTAGAGATGATGAAATCCATGGCTGGTTCAAAGCGGTAAACGAAGTAAAGCCGGCTTCCAGCGTCACCCATCCCGGCGGCAATGTCGTGGAGGGATCTAGATGTGCGTACTTTGCAGGGGCGCGCGGACGTGGACGCGGCCGTGGCGGAGAACTGAACGACCTTGCTGACCTCTCTTTAGAAAACTTAGCCCTTGCTTGCAGTGGAGAAGTAAGCGAACGTCCTCGATGTAAGTGCGGTGGGCCAGCCTCGTCGTCAGGCAGGTAATGAAGGGTTCCTTGATATTTTCTCAGGTTTATCATACGCCAAAATCCGTATATGTCAAAGCGCAAAGAACCGATCCATCGCCACCATTCACTTTCCAGATCAATGTCAGCCAGTAATCCCCACATGAATAATAAGTGGGAATAAACACGCTGTCCCGAAGACGTCGTTACAGCCATCAAATCTGTCGCTTGGGGCACTCCACGGATAGCAGCCAAGGTAGCGACATACGGGTCCAAACTATCAGTAGATCTGTTGAGTGCGTTCGCAGATCCTGCTGGAATGATACCCAAGGGAATTTTGGACGCTGTTTCCCAATCTGGCCGAGAGAACAGGGCCTGATATGCACAGGTGCAAAATAAATCATAAACTCAAAGCTTGCAATAATCAAAAGGGTCCGCTGAACTTACATTTATAACTTCATGTACTATTCCATCGCCGCCAACGGTAATTATAGTAGTATACTGTGATATGTTACTCTCTTGTTGGATGATATCATACGCGTGGTTAGGTCTTTCGGTCACCCTCAACTCAATATCCACTTCCGCGAATCTCAGCATCTTTCCGACAATATCGTTGTATACCCCTGCCCCTGAACGTATGCCCGCCATCGGGTTCACGATGACTAAGAGTTTCCGAAAACGCACCAGCGCTGACATGCAAACAAAGCTCAATATGTGCGACGCAGCTTGATTAGCTGATTCACCTACCTGCAGCCTCCGAAACATACTCCGCGAGTCCTTTTATCTGGGGTCCTTCAAAGGTCACAAAATCAAGTTTGCTTCCACCGTACTTGCCCATATTCTTGAGGAAGTGTATCTCCAACTTTGTATCGCCATCTAGCAATTCGGCAGCAAAGACACTTTTCAAACTGACTTTCCAGATAGCTGACAAAGGGGTACGAGGAGTACAATAGTCATAAACTCGATCACGGCTATGGAGCTGATTCAACAGCCGGACGTGTAACTTACCCACACCATCCAGTTTATCCCATCCCCAGTCAAAGAGAGATTTACGTCCTGAACGCAATCTTTTCCATAGTAAGTCATAATACTCCCCGCTAGTCGCTTCCTTCGTCAGCCAGTATGTAACAGGTATCCGTCTGCAGCTCTGGTGCGAAGGAAGGTAATACAAGCTGTGCTCTGGTGCCTTGACTGCAGCCTGCGAGTTTGTTGGGCTGCGCGCACGAGGCCTCCTGGATCCCCTTGAAGGCATCTACGGTTGACAAAATAAGGCGCTGAATTCTCTGAATTCTGAATGAAGGCAGCAGACGTGAGGAAGTTGTCGGAATAGCCAGCAAAGTCCGAACGAGCGTACGCGTCAGGAACGCGTACTTTGATAATCGTCGGGAGTTCACTCAGACCTCCTTCAAGCTACTGCTCCCATTTGTCAAGAGAATAGGGTTCAGTGCACACAACGCACGGAGGACATAGTATTCCACGGCGAGCAGTTCCTTTACTTTGTTGAAGATGCTTGAAAATGCCGTGGGTACTTTAAAAGTTATAAAAATATGTAATTTTCCGATCGCAGATACCCGTAATCCATGATCCGCGAGATCCCTTCATGTTTTGAGCTGGTAGAATACATTACACTTGACTAGCCTTTTCCAGGTCCCTTACTGCCATTCCTGTTCTCTCTCTCTCTCGCTCGCTCACTGCGAGGCTTTTCTTCCTGCCTATCATGTCCAGCAGTTTCTATACTCTTCATCCACAGTCTTCTGGTTCACGAAACGCCAGCATTCCTCCCGTTGACCAACTATGGGGATTTGACCCCCTGCAGTTGCTTGAAACCGTCGAGTTTCCCAATGACCGGTATGAAAAGTATCTGCGAAGAAACAAGGCAGCCAGAATGGTACATGCTCTAGTCCACAAAAGCCTGATATTGGCACACTATTCACCATATCGCTTCTACCCTATCGCAGATGGCCATTCGCCGTATCCCTCTTCCCGTAACACCTCCAACTTCCGAAACATCTACGCCAATATCGACCAAACCCAGTACGGCGGCTACCCTCCCTTCATCCACCTCGCATCAAATGTCCCAGCATCACCTCCGCCGATCGATCCTTAGCCCAGCCTCGACAGCTATTCGAGATGAAGCAACCTTGCGCGAGCAATTGGCGCGCCTTGCAGCCACCCTGTTGATACAAGCTATGTTTCGAGGTTGGAGAACCAGAACCAAGTACATTGCTGTAGTTTATGCAAAGGTCAGCGTCCAAACACATCGTTTAAGCCCTCCCGATGTGGTGGGAGCTTTCCAAAGGGAGCTGCCTGGGGTCAATGCACAAGACCTTAGTGTTCAGGTATGAATATTACGATTAGTTGCAAGGCCTACGGCATGCTAAAATGAGATGCAGGAGAAGCTACTCCGACGTTACTACAAGTACTGCTCTCTCGTCGAAGCTGCTTCCCCGATTGACACAGTCCCCCCAACTTTTCCCGAATTTGCCGCAGCTTACATACAAGCTGTATGGCGTATGTGGCTCGTACGACGAAATTGGTTACGATTCAGAAGAATGGTTAGACGTCGTGGTCTGCGGGTGTTCGAAGGATGTCGTGTAATCGAACTGAACATTGATCTATGGACAGAAATCAGGAGCACCACAAAGCGATGAAGCTGAAGAGGCCCGAAAAGAAATGCTCTGGAAGGCTAGGAAGGCTGGTGGACAACAAAGCACATGGGATGAAGCAGCAAGAAAGATACAGAGAGCCTGGCGAGGTTATTATGTGAGTGCAAATTAGAGGGCTTAATTCTATGTATCGCCTATGGTCTGTTTTGTTTATACTCTGCCATTTTCTTTCCAGAACGTAAAGATCTATCGCTTCCACCGGGACCTCATTAGATTCCGTCTCCGCGGAGACCCTCGCAAGCTGCTCAGATTTATCAACCCGCAAGAATCACAGTTAATCGACGGCGCCATGGGTATCCATGTCAAATTCCGGCTAGGTGGTGTAAGTTGACCCTAGGGACAGCTAGCACGTATGATTCTGCAGCAACTTTGCTTTAACTGATGTTCTTAACATTACCTTCCGTACTGTAGACGGCGTTTCCACCTACCATCTACTACAAAATTTTCGTTCACAAAAACCTGGTAGATATGAATGCCTTCAGTCCACGGGATTACACTTCCCAGGAAAGTAAACAACTCTTGCCAGTGGACATATTTGACAGAACTGGACCATTGCCAAAGCCGGGACCACTGGGTGTGTGTTCTGGAAGATTTGCTGGAAGGCTATTCGAGATTGCTCATGTCCTTTTTGCTGTAGCGGGATGGTATCAGCGAATTGAGAATAATGGATGGCGGCCAGTTTCAGAAAAGGTGGGTGAGAGTCAAGATCTTGATGCTTGTCTCAAACAAAGATAGCAAACATTTACATCAAATCATTGCTGTCTCCGTCAGATGTTGGATGAGCCGCAAGATATTATACCTCAACTCTCAAATCCAAAACCAATCCGCTACCATCATTTGCAGCTGAAGCGTCGACAGGATCTGGAAGCCGCAAAGAGAATGCGAAAGTTGGAGTGGCTTAAAAAAATGTAAGTGTGCCCGATTCTGACCGGACCACACCGTGAAAACGACGCATTCAACCCCATTCTGGCTGTTACTAATATCAAAACGGTTTATACACAGGTATCGCCAAGGCAAGGAAATGATGCAGGCAGCAGAACAGAACCTCATTCAATCGGGATTCGAAGACGACACAACTACAATGAAGTCCTCTGGCGGGCCAGTTATGTCAGATCAAACATATGAGCAGATACGGCTGCCTTTGTATCAGCCCTCTGTCAGCGAACTAGAGCTGACCCCCGAAGCGTATCTTTCAAAATTCGAATCAGAATTGGATGCGGACGTGTTAATTCGATGGACCAACGCGCTAGACTTTGACACTTATTGTGCTGACTGGATAGAGATAGCTACCAGTGGAAAGTCCGATGGTTAGCTAAGATTGAGCCAAATGCACTAACGACCGAACATCCTCTTCTCACATATTTTCGTCATTCAATTTTAGATCCAACAACTTTCGATATCGAGGCAGAACTTACTGTAGAAGATGCAGAAGCGATGAAGAGATCCGTCGAGTCAGAGACCGCAGTCCATGATGGAGATGATGACATACTGGAGAGGCATACCGCTTCGGCTTCAAAATCTCGACCCTGGTCGGGGAAATCAGATCGCTCCGTCCGTGATTTAATGGTGTCCCAGCGTGATATATTAGAGTTTTAAATATGAATTAAAGGGGACCGTGAGCCTGCTGTCACTAGTAATCATGTCGCTGACGACACAGGAGTTGCTGGAAGCTAAGGCGCATGTTGCTTGGAATTAACTAACCGACCAGTCCTGCTGAACCCTGGACTTCATCGCCAGCTGTAAAGTTTGCTGAAGTAGGAAAGAAGCCAGGAACTTTGATGTGAGCGTAGATGCACCTGTTCAATTCCAGTACAACACCTTTTGTATCTAGATTTATCATAATGAGTATTAAGTAGTAGGATATTGAGTAGATCATGGCGACCCGAAGTCATGGTGATAGGGAGACCAGCAATTATGCTTTACAACTCTCACATATTTTCTACAATATCGTGCAACTATTTACAATGATAATCATAGCCTACAGAATAGTTACGAGTTCTCGCTTGCGCACAATGCCTTCCCTTTACCCTTCATTGAGTCCCATTCGCATAGCCTTGAATCTAGACACCTTCTTGGTCCGCGTCTAAGAGGAGTATTTATTCACCATTGCATGAGTGAGAGGCAGAGGGGATAAAACTTACCGACTGGGACGGATGTGCATCAGAACGACCCGATGCGGTCTCTGCATCCTGTGCAGCTTTCGAATTCTGGATAATGGGGATGCGTTTATCCGAAGAAGACGCTCGTGCAACGACAGGAGGAGCAACCAAACGTCGAGATACTCTCGGCACCGTAATCACCCCCTACCCAAAGCAATCAATGCAGGAGTCAGTCACAAGCAAGTATTTCTTCCATTTCACCCGGCAGGAACGGTACCTCATCAGACTCCTCTCCTTCGTCCTCCATACCATCACTTGCTTCTAGCGTTGAAGACTGCGTAGACGACGAAGTAGCAGTTGGCATTCGTGCCGCTTTAAACCGGGAGACTTTCTGTTGAGAAGGTTGAGCATCTGCAGCTTTCTTTTCCACATCCTTGACGACGTCTCGCTTCGGCGACTGCAATTAGCGTGCTTTAGTATGCGACCCAGCAGACATGTTGTATAGTGAACGTACTGGTACACAGGGTTTTATTCTGTTCTGCTGCTCTTGAACAGCCACAGATGCTGGTTCTGATGATGGCTGCATCAAGAGATAATATGATCAATAGCTGGCTCGATGTGACGTCCCACAACGCGAGGTCCTACCTCTGCCAGCTGTTGCAGAATCTGAGGCAGTTCTACCGCCTCTCGCACAGCCATTCGTGCGGCTTTGAACCGAGACACTTTGGCCACCTTATTTTGCAAACGCTCTTCGCTCGCGACCTATCATACGAGACAATATCTAAGTTCCGGCGGTTCTCTGCAGCCCCTTCGGCAATATAACATACATCCTCCTCTTCTGCGGTTAATGGATGCACCGACTGCGCCTGAATGAACTGGTTTCGCTTAAGATGGTACTCGTTGAGCAGCTCTCGCCCAAATAAATAATCATCAGTTTCATCTTCGGACGTTTGCTCAACATCTTCTTTCTCGATTACGAGATCGTTGACCGAATATGCTTGTGGCGGACGATGGGGTTCAGCAAGAGCTCGGTGACTGCCAGTCGAGTCTGGCATATCTTTAGATTTTGCCCGCATTTGTTCATAGATATCAGAAGGGCTTTTGATAGACGCGGGCGATGTGTTCTGGATGTTCTGATCAAAACTGACGTGTTTTGCCGCTTTTGCACCTTCCCGTTGGGCTTTCGCCGGCTTTTTGAGAGATGATCGGATGCGCGTGAAGGTTTCTAGAGACTGATTGAAGTCGTCTTCATCGTCATCCATAGTTTCGAACCGCATTTCCCCATCTGAGTCGCTGTCAGGGTGATCCTCCTCCTCCTCTGTGTCATGATCAATATATCCAGCTTCCTCCTCTTCTTCGTAATGTCTAATCTTTTCAAAAAGACGACGCTCGAATTCACCAAAATGCTTCCCGTCAGCGGTGGTGTTAGAGTCTGAAAAGGGCTGCACGCTCTCATCAGCAGTGAGCTTCGGTTCTGACAAGGGCTGTACCGATCTCGTTTCTGTATATGTGGGTCATTTATGTCCGTGTCAACGTGGTAAGTAAGCTAATGCTTGTCCGTCACAGCTAACACGCAATACAGACGTCTTGCCTTCTCCGCCTCCTCATTGTACTCTTCACGAATCTCAACAAATTTGAGGCCTTCCTCATTGACCTAATCACACCATCTCGTTAGCGACTAACGAAGAACGGCAAAGCTGCACGCTTCAATTTGGACGTCAAATGTACCTCGTCACCATCTGAGTCCACATTTGACTTTTCCAGGGCGAAGCTAGATCTGGAATCCTCTAGTTCTGTAAGCTCCATGCGAGCATATAGCTCTTTTTGCGCTAGTTTAAGGTTCTTGACTTGTTCTGTGGTGTCTATGACGATTCTTTGCGTCAATTTGTCTTTCTGCGAGTAACCAGACCATTATCACTACTCACATTCTCGTCTTCTGCCCACTATTTCCAAAGCTTGTTTGACGGATCGCTCGGCAAACCAATTATCGCCCAAAAGTACCAGCACCTCGTTGGTATGTATGAGTTGACCGGGCATGAATGCAAAAGGACCGAAGGGGACCTGCAGTCGGTATGAGTATAGTGGCGTAACGGGCCAAGAGACGACAGTCCTACCATAACATCCTTTTTGGTAACTTGTACCGCATCTTGCAAGAATCCTTGAAGCGTCTGATAGTCTTCGTCATATTTTTGCCAGCGTTTCAAATTCCCTTCCGTGTTGGCGATCGCCTGTTGGACTGACAGCTGTTACGATGACCAGCTAGGACGAAGTCAGCTTCCTTTAGTATTCTACCTCAAGTAGCTTATCCTTGTACCGCAAAAGCATTGTGCTAGTCGCCTCCTTTGCCGTCGACATGGTGAAAACCGTGAATTGTGAACATGTTGACGTGAAGCGAAGATCTTGCACGCTCGTGGCTATGGCAACAAGCTGACTCATGCAACAGCAGCGATCTTCCTCCGCAATCTCCGATACTTGTCCGCCCACACGAGCAGCGGTCCAGAAGTTCTTCACCTCGGCCGATCGTCGTAAGGTTGTGAAGCAAAGTTGCTTGAACTTTAAGCAACTTAAGACAATTATCGGGGTGGGAGAGATTTTATTTCGTCTTCCGACGCACCTACCTGCTTCGCTTACAGTGGACCGAACATGTTCATCCTAACATTATTGCGGGATAATATCCGCACTCATCCTTCCGACTTCAGCAAACCACGGACTGAATCATTAACGGACGAATTGAACAAAAAATACTCAAACAAGGTCTGCTGCTGTGGTCTTGTTTCGGGCGTTTTGGAGCTTCATGTAAGACTTCTCGCCTCTTATTATCTAGATCTTGCACAATGTTGGTCTTTGTATCCGTGTGTGGGACATTCTGGAAGCATCAGACGAGATCGTGCATATGGTTCAAGATGGGTCTTCGCAGGCCAAAGGTCCGTACGCAGAGATGTTCCTCTTCCAGGCTGTTTGGTGTGTCGTTGAAGTCCAACTAAAACCTGTTTGAAACAGTCACTTTTCGCATGGTGGTTTTCCGGCCATTCAAAGGGGAGATAATGACAGGAAAGGTTGCTTCATCACACCCAACGGAAGGTGTGCGAGGTGAGCGACGGACATGATACTTCGGAAGAAATTCACTCATTATATCTACGGAATGATAGTGACCATGGATTTCTTTGACGACATCATAATCCCACCCTCCTTTCTTCAAGCTGGCTCCGAATAGTATGTTTCGTTCCCCTGGAATTCACGCAGCCTATGCTTTACTTAGTTGTTCAATGCACAGCGACGAGGAGGAGAAGGTGTGGGTTTGGAAATACGAGGAGAACGATTTATATATGGACAAAGACGAACCAATACGCTTTCGGATAGAGATTGAAGAATTTGTGGACGTTGGGCCGGTGCGGGACGGAGTAGACGAGGAAAAGAAAGTGGCCCCTTATTCCTTGGTGGTAATGCTTTTGGCTTCATTAAAGAGCCCTAGGTTTGATCTGTCCTACTAGATGCTAATTTGTTCCCTGTATTAGGTTTCGGTGGCCGAACCAGGTCTGGGGCTTCTGTCATGGTGGGAAGGGTGAACACCCATTCGAGGCGTTTCACTTTGTAATTATTCGGCAAGCTCCGCGTCACGATCAGTAGTCGGATGCGTATGTACATTAAACATAGATTTCATCGTAGAGCTAGATGTGCTACCATATATGGGCTAGCATAACGGTGGCACTGACGGGTCGTCCTCAAAATCATCGGGAACAGCAGGAGGCACAATGGAGAAAGTTCTATCCAAAATACTCGCTTTTGCGCTTGCCGACGTCGTCTGCACATCTGTCACGATATATCGAAGATCAACAGATTCTGTTGGAGTGAAAGAAGTCCGGTGATTCCTCTTTCGTTCAGCTGAAGTGTCTGGTTTCCGCCGCAATGCTCTTTTCTGCCGCTCTTCGTCCTCCTTCATCCTACGTTCCTTATTCCTAATCTCGATCACACCCCCCTTCGTCTTCTCTACATGCGCCTTCACCATCGTCACCGCCAGCCACCCTGTTACTCTGCTCCTTTCGCAAAGTACATTTTCCGTCTGCACTTCCTCATCCAAAACAAGCTGAAGAATCTTGCCCTTGACACTAACTCGTAACCAAGTCGGTTGCACATCCACATCGATTAGACTGGTGTCGACAAACTTTGATAGCTCAACATGAAGAGTTATTGTATCCGAAGTTATGGCGAAGTGAAACAACCATTTCCCTTGATTTTTTTGGAGAACGCGACCATCTGCGGCAAATAGAGGAGTGGGCGGCTGCTGTTGGTTGGTTGGTGGATTCTGGTTGTTTTTTCCCTCTCTCATGGATGCGAGGTCGCGAGCAGCCTCTAGCCTAGCTGAAGGTGTATGCGGGACAGGCTCGTTTTGAAAACGCCAGCGCTTCTCTTCGAGCCTAGAAGATCGTGTTTTCAGTAGGGAAACGATAGTAGGCAAATCCATACATCCACAACACCTACGCATCAATGTCTCCGGATGCTGGAGTGGTACTCCGACATTCATTCAGGGAATCAGGGCTATTCGGACTATTCTCATTACTCTGTGCCATACGACTGTGATGGACATTTCCTTCTTGGGGAGCGGGCTTATATTCGACCTTGGCCTCGTACACCAGTCCAGTCCTTTCTTCATGCTCACGAATGAACTGTCCTCGTACTTTTTCGTACACTTGTGCTGCCTCAATCCGTTCTGACCTTGTGATTTCGCGTCCATCCAGATTCTTTAAAGTGTTGATTTTATATCAGTACCAAACATACGAATTGATACGATGAATCGTCCTACTTTGAGTTGAGGTAACGCAGTAATGACATACTCTCGATATCCTTCCTTCTGAGTACAAGGGTTTCCCACCAGGAATCTATTCAAAGAACCATCAGCAAGTGATTTGTGCTACACAATCGCTTTTGTCCTGACTAACAATTCACGTAGCATTGCATTTCCCTTCAAGCACTCAACGTCCAGAGGATCTTCCACAAAGTTAACCGTCAGGTCCAGTTTCTCCAAAGCCTCACATCCTTCAAGGTTCTCTATTTTTGATACGTTATTGAGTGCCAGCTGCAAATATTTGAGTTCTTTCAACTTGTGAAGATTCTCTGAAGAGCAGAGCAGATCAATACAACACCAATAAAAGTGGAATGCTCTACCTTGCCTCACCAACCAATTTTAGAAATTTGGTTATTCTGCAAGAATAGAATCTCGAGATGTCTACAATACACATCGAGGTTCTCGATCTTTTCGATATCGTACTGATGCAAGGTCACCTCCTTCAATGAAGATAGTTCTCCATCGTTGTGTTCCGCGCGCTTGCGCAGCAGCTCTCTATCAACTGCCAGAAATCAAAACGTATTATTACGAGAGTTACTTATGCGGGTCTCTGTGGTGCCATAACGTACTTCTTTGCACCATAGCTGTTGCAAAAACGGACTTGGATTGTAAGATCCAAGTTAAACGCGTCTTATATAAGCAAGTGTCACGTGCTCTCTATGGCAACAAGTGGACAAGCAACGTTAGTGAGCACCAGGTCGCTTGCGTGCGTATTCTCGTTGCCCCAATATGACATCAGTAGCAAGACCACCCCGTGCGCGTCCAGTCCGATACTGGCCGGGGAAGGCTCCACAAGGGGCTGAGGAGGCCTCTTCGAGTGACTCGGAAGCGGACAACGAAGAACTGTCCATAGCGAAAGGGAAAGAGGCGGCCGGCGACCAGGAGATTCAGGAACTTTCTTTATCTATTCAGGATGAAGCTGTACAGAAGGATCGGCGGCTGATGCGCCTAATGCAAACTCGAGCGCAACGAGACGATGAAGTGGAACTGCGACCTGGTAGACGACGGGAGCGGGAGGAGCGACGAGCTGAAGTTTCAGAGCTCCCGAAAGAAGAGAGTGAAGATGAAGACGAGGACGCTACAGCAGCACGTCGGCAACGATTACGAGAGCAAGCATTGAAACGAAGGCAAGAAGAAGAGGAACGGCTTGGAGCTCAGGAGGAGGAGGAGGAGGAGGAGGAGGAGGAGGCAAGTAGCATGGAGACGGACCCTTTTCGTCTTCTTGAAACCCTTACTGATTCCAGTTTGGTGGTTAATAACAGGGAGAAAGTGAATATACGTCAGAGTACACGACCGACTCTGAAGATGATCCTGTCTCGTCGCGGACTTTGCTGAAACCCGTCTTCATTCCAAAGTAAATTTCATATCTGATGTGTCTTATTAGGCCTTTATGCTGACTGACATCGATGTATAGGAACCATCGTGAGACTGTCCTAGAGAAAGAGCGCTTGGAGGCGGAAGCGCAAGAAGCCGAAGCGAGAAAGCAACAGCAGATGGAGGAGAGGAAGAAAGAGTCACATGACATGGTCGCGGAAGAATTAAGGAAAGAGCAAGCGGCGGCAGAAGTCTCAAACGGGCCCTTGGAGGTGGATGATACTGATGGAATTAATGAAGAGGAGGAATATCTGGCTTGGAAACTTCGCGAATTGCGTCGAATCAAACGGGATAGGGAAGAGAAAGAGTCACGGGAAGCAGAAAAGGCTGACATTGAGCGACGAAGAAACATGACTGACCAAGAAGTAATGGCGGAGAAGGCGAAGGAGGGACAATTAACCCGCGACAAGTCAAAGTATCGATTCTTGCAAAAGTATTATCACAAGGGTGCCTTTTTCGTGGATGATGATGTTGTCGGAAAAGCACTTCAGCAGCGGGATTTCGCGGAGCCAACATTGGAAGATAAATTTGATAAAACCGTTTTACCAGCGGTAATGCAAGTCAAGAACTTTGGAAGGGCTGGACAAACCAAATATACCCACCTGGCAGATCAAGATACATCTCAGGTGCGGTTTCCTGCTACTGCTGCGATTGTGCTCACAAATAACCTTTGCACTCTGCTGTAGATGGATTCACCATGGTTCCAAAAATCGGACTTAAACAAGCGTACAGTGAGCAAACTGGGTGGAATGAAGCAGTCTTTCAGCAAACCTACTGCAAAGCGACGCAAATTGTGATGATCTTTTTTTGTATTTTATCATCTTTGTAAATAGAATGTATTTAAAAAAGAACAAAACCTCGTTGCACAGCGTGGAACAAAAGATTGATGGGCGCGTATCAAATCTCAGCTTGGTAACCAGCAACGCAAAAGCCCCTTTTCATCACCCATTCGCTGTAATTTACTTGGAGGCCCGTGGTTGCAAGGTTTCCGCTAATCGTTCTAGCGATCGCAGATGTACGCCCTTACGATGGACCGAACATGCGGAGCTCCCTTTCGAAATGTTGACATTGTTTTATTTCTGCTGCTGACGCGGATCATCACCACTGTCCAGGGATTCCCTGTTGTGACAAATCCATATCCTCCCACCCTCGAGAGGAGTGGCTGCCTCTGCGCGGACGTTTCCATTCCTCATTGCTTGAACCCGCACGTTTCTCCAGGCAAGATTGCGCACCCAATACTGGATGAACCGTTGTGCATTTGTGCCGATGGCACCTTGGCAAACTGTGGCGCCACTACTTTCGAACATGAAGAAGAGGAACCCCCTGTAGAGCCCAAAAGTATGCGCTTCTGGTATACCCTCGTGGGGACCATCGTGCTGGTCCTTATAGGTGGCATATTTGCTGGTAAGGTCCAGGCAAATAGCCTGAGGTTATCACTCTTCCGGCTTACGACTGACCTTGGTTCTGATAGGCTTGACGATCGGAATTATGAGCCTGGACACGACCAATTTACAGATTCTTAAAAACAGTGGCACTGAAAAAGAAAGAAAGTACGCTGCAAAGATTGAGCCTATCAGGAAACACGGACACTGGGTTTTGACAACACTACTTCTTGGCAATGTGGTCATCAACGAGACGCTTCCGATCCTGTTCCACTCCATAGTAGGGGGCGGGGTAGCCGCCATTATCATCTCGACAGCGCTGGTGGTTCTATTTGGAGAGATTATTCCAAACGCAATTTGTGCACGACATGGGCTTGCTGTAGGTGCCACGCTTACACCCCTGGTCAGAGTGTGCATGTGGGTTCTATTCCCTATTGCCTACCCTATTGCTAAGCTGCTGGACTGGTTACTTGGACACTCAGAGGGAACTATTTATGCTCGTGCCCGTACGTTTTTATCTCCCCTTTCTTTCTCATCTTCAAAGTTGTGACAGCTGATGAACTTTACAGAATTAAAAACTCTGGTTGCAATGCACGAGGAAGGCTACGAAGGGAATGGTCAGTCAGGCGAACTCATTCATGACGAAGTCGGTATAATATCTGCGGTGTTGGACCTCAAGGATAAGACTGTGCGCCAAATAATGACACCATTAGAGGACGTGTTCATGTTGGAAGCATCTCAAGTAGTGGATGTGGAACTGATTAAACAGGTTAGTCTCCCAAAAGCCGAATTCGTCAGCAATCCGGCTCACCAAGGGCTGTTATCATCAGGTCATTGGGCGCGGCCACAGTCGTGTGCCCGTTTACCAGCGTAATCGGTCCAACCTAGTAGCAATCTTATTAGTCAAGCGTTTGATCGGATACAATGTTGAGAAAGCCAAGCGTATCAACGATTTTCCTCTAACTTATCTCCCGATTGTTGACGACAAGACGAGTTTGTTCGACATGCTCAACTTTTTCCAAGAAGGCCGAAGTCACATGGCTGCCGTTGCGGGATATAGGGCGAATGAGTGGTTGGATATCAATGGACAATCTGACAGATCCGAGCGCGAGATATTAGGGGTTATCACCTTGGAAGATGTGATTGAGGAGCTCATTGGGGAGGTGAGATTTTTACTAAACCTCGCATATTTTGCTTCAGAGCTAATTTCGCAAACATATGCTCAGGAAATTATTGATGAGACTGACGAATATATTGATGTACACAGCAAGACACCCGTTATGCGGACGCCTATTACGAAAGCATTAGCAAAGCTCTTGGCGCCAGTTGCTACAAAACAAGAACGGACAGGTGGTAATGCTCCTTCCCCGCGCGTTACTCCCACAAGGCGAAAGTCGGCCTCGTCCGTCAAGCCTACAACTCGCAGAGGCCGTCGAGCGGAATCGGCCAGCCGTACCGACCCAGCAGACAATGAAATACCAAAAGTAATACCTGAACAGCCAGCTATACCATCAGAAGGTGATGATCTCGTTGATTACGTTCCGTCATCTGTCGAATATTTCGCAACGGCCGTCGATCCGCAGCATTCGAGAGATGAACGTTTGCATGAGGCGGGTTGGGTAGTCACCCCTATGAATCCAGCTGAACCAGAGTCCAGAGGAGTATTGTCGAGACGGAAAGTGTGTGAATCTGGTGTGTCATCTGCTCCTCCATCCATACCTCCATCACCTACCCTGGGCAAGGATGACATCGCACTGGGCGAGGGCGGGGAAGACCGAGAGAGCAGATTAGTAGTGGAGGATGAAAGAACGCCTTTGTTGAAATAACATGTTCTTTGTACATTCATGTTTGATATATCAAAGTATTAGAGATCCCATAGGAAGCAGATAGCATCTCCAACGGGTATCTGCTGCAACTTCAAACGGGTTAATGGCCTGGCGGACTTCGGACAAAAGGTCAACGATTGGACACGTTGCGGCACAGTCATCCGAATTGCAAATGTCCGACAACCTCGTTGAAACCTTTGTTGGTCGGGTCTTTAAAAAGTCTTCATCTTGAACTGTGAAATGCTCCTTCAACCCAACGAATCGGGAAAGAGCGCGTAAGGAAAGCATATTTCACGGTTACAGCATACTTTGCATGCATTGTCAGTAAAACATTGGAAACTAAAACGACGTAGGTGGCCTTGCCCAGAACTGGAGTTTGCAGCCAGTGATGTTAAACTGACCAGTTTTTCGCTCATGAACGGCCAGACACATCATGATAGGAAGAAATACAAACACCAGAGGCGTTGCAGCTGCTCGGCCTCTAGCCGTCCCCGGTGGACGGTATCAGATGTCGCGGCCGCAGGACGGCAACCCAGGCGGTGCTGCCAACGTGTCCCATGCGAAGTCACAGAAATCAGACTATCGTGACGAGCAGGACGACGATTATTATGATGGCGACGACCGTGAACATAGCAGTGGAGTAGACGAAATGGATAATGCTATGAACGCAGAGAAGGAAAATCTTCCTCCGCGCCCCGCCCGTCATATCGCTCCTCAGCACAAGACAGACCTTCATCCTCCCCTTCCCCAGCTCAAGAGACATACAACGCTTCCCGCCCCTGTTCCTCAGTCCAAGAAGCAATCGGACCTTCTTCCTCCCGTTCCCCAGCTCAGAAAACATACAACTCTCGCTGCCCCCGTTCCCCAGAAACACACAACTCTTGCCGCCCCTGCCCCTCAGCCCAAGAAGCAGTCAAATCTTCCTTCCCTTCCTCAGCCAAAGAAACAGAAAACTGCTGCACAGCAGAAGCCAGTTGCGAACCCGGCCAACAACTTTGTGTTTCCCAAATTGGTGCTGCCCGACACTCCGAGAGCTGAAGAGCTGATCGAGCAGATTCATTACTCAGCGAGATATTATTGTAATACCTTCGAGTATAGGTACGTTCGATGGTAATGGTTCAGATAAATTAAGTGTATTTAGCAAGCATGTACTTCAATGATCTTGCAGGCATGTTATTTTGCCCAAAGCGCTGTACGAAATGGTCCCCGCGACCCACAAACGTCGTCTGCTGAGTGAAAATGAATGGCGTGCCATTGGAATACAGCAGTCGATTGGATGGGTACATTACATGCTGCACAATCCCGAACCGGTAAGCTGGAAATAGGTGGTCATGTACTTCACATCTCCGAAATGTGCCAGACGGAACGCCCTCTGATAGATTTATTGCAGCATATATTTGCTTTCCGACGCGAAAAATACTACCAAGAGAAGCTTCAAGGACAGCATCAACCACCGCAAGCTACACAGGAAGATGTTCACCCGAATGAAAACACTGCGACGGAGGAAGGAGACGAAGATAGCTGGGATGAGGACGAAGAAGAACTAGGAGAAAGCGACGAGGAGGAAGAAGAAGAATATGACAGGGAGGAGATCGACGAACAAGAGCTATATATCTCTGATACCACAAGCGACGAGGAGGTCGAAGAGAGGGGGGAGATCGATGAAAGAAAGTTATATCTTTCTGATTCTGATTTGCCAACTTCGGAGATCGATGAAGGAAAGCAATGTCTATCTGAGCCTGATTCCCCACCCCCGGAAGCAATGGCGGAGCAACGAACGGAGGAAACAAGTACAGTCTCGCTGCAGGATGGAGTTCGGCGGTCCACGCGACTAGGCGGTAGTAGGCAAGCCCAAACATCTCAATCAGGGCGCCAACCACAACAGTCTTGGGAACCTGACTCAAGTGCACAAGCAACTGCAACGGACCGGCAAGCTGCTAATGTCGAGTTGTCAAGGCCCCGCGTCCGCTCATCACGTCCTGCCTGAAAGCATGTCAGATAGGATTTTGGGGATGTATATTCCCAACGGTTATTTAGGTGTGTATAGCTAGGTAGCATATGCTGTAACTCCGATACATGTATTATAGCAGCCACATCAAGCACTGTGTGATCGTGCTTTGTCATCATTAGAATCAAGGTTGCATCACGTGACATGCTTTGCAAAAACGAACCCGATCGCTGAGATCATTCCTCCTTGCTACCCGAACATGACAGTAGAAGCGTTTGATGCCCGTAAACAAGAAATACTTGCGTTTGCAGTGGACAAGTCTCCAAAGGGGAGCATAGACGAGCCAGTCCGACCCTTGCTTGATGTTGTGAACAAATGGTAAGTCTAGACATTTGGCAGCTGGTGGTCTCCTTAAACCACAACTCATCTGGTAACACCACAAGCAAAGACTTGGTAACAACGTCCAGTTGTTCAGGACGAGTTGCAATTTACGTCGACGCGGACCCATCTACCCTTGAAAAAGTCAAGAAAGGCGGCATATGGCTTTCTGTCTCTCACGACCCGTTGCTAATAGAAGACTCCACAAGACTTTGGTCCAGCCTCTTTCCTACCCATCCAGAACCCACGTCAATTGAGTTTTGCCCTGCAACCCCGTCGCTATCAGATCCCATTATATACTTCAAGTTCGAGCCATTCATTCTGCACGTTCTGACTCGCTCGTCGGAAGCCGCGGCCGAACTGCTTACTGTTGCCTTACAGGCGGGTTATGCCAACTCGGGGATCCAGAGATCTATCGTACAGATTCGAGGGACATTGAAATTGGATGTGCCGATTGGGACATATCGTCGTGGACAGGTTGAGTTATGTGTTGGTAGAGAGTATGTAGAGTTTCTTTGTCGGTTAGCCAACGACAAGTTCATAGAGAATTTTGCGAAAATGGGAAAGTTTCAAGAGATGGTTGTGAAAGAGTTGGTGGATCGGCCGGTGGTCACTGAAGAGTTTGTCGAGACGCGGGAGCAACGAATGGAGCGCAAGAAACGACAAGGACTATTGAAGGCTTCCAAAATGAAAGAGGAAAGAGAGAAGCTTAAACGCGAGCAGCGGGTTGAAGATGAAATTGATAGCACAGAAGTATTAGGAGATAATGCTGTGATAATATAGTTTCTTGTTTCTTTACTACATGATTTGATTCATTACAATAACTGTGGAGAAATAGGCACGTTCTCAAATCTAAATAACCCCGCTAGGATATTCTCGATCCGCTTCCCCGATAATGACATCGATCGCCTTTACGTTATGCCATACTTTTTGCTGCCTTGCTAGCTTGTACTTTCTTCTCGAAAACTGCCGTAATCCTCTTCACCAAATCATGCTCCGCGCCCAAAGCTTCCCGCATTGACTCCACCAATCCTGGACTAATGAACATGTCATCCTGCTCAAGGTTGTCTAGGACAAGCGCCACCTCGGCCAGTTTCTGTTCCCTTACGCACCGCCGTACCAAGGATGCATAAGAATACCTATCGATCCGCTGTCCCTTCTCCCGAACCTCGTTGAACAATCGCTTTGCGTTCTCCACGTCACCATGTACAAGGTATGTCCCAATAACGTCCGCATAGTTTCCACCGTGGGCAGTCCATTTTGCTGACGCCATCCACCGTAGGATCGTTTCCGCAGACACTGGATCGCGTAGACCTCTATATCCTCTCAACAAATAAGCGAGAACGTTCGATGTCATGGGATATTCGGCAAGAGCCAATGTCTTTTTGAACTCTTCTAAATCTTCTTCTTTCACAGGTCCTGTCGCCTTGGCCAGGTTGATCATGACTTGCACACTTGCCACCTTCTTCCTTGAGGCATAAGCCCGGCGGAAAGACTTCCATGCTGCGATTGCATCGCCCTCTTGGGCAGCAAGGGCGACCTTCAGATCATCATGTCGGTAATCAGGAACATAGGTGTGCTGTTCTACTTCCTTGAAGAGCTCGCGAGCCTTGTCCAACTGATTTGCAGCAAGATATGCATATATTGCGACATTATACGCCGACTGCAAAGGCCGTGAGGCAATTTTGCGCATTACCGCAAACCATTCTTCCATCTCTTTGATATTGCCGACAGATGCGTAGTAGTCTAGAACATGGTAGTGCGACAAGCCGTCGGGGGCAGGTCCTGAGGTTTTCATGCTCTCAAACAATTGCAACATTTGCTGCTCATGTCTCCCTCGCGAGTATCCCATCAACAAAGAGTTTGCCAATACTCTGTCACGCGCAGCGTCAGAGTTTTTGAGGGATTCATAGATTCGCTGCGCTTGCTCAAAATTCCCAGTACGAGCCGCTGCGAGCATGATCCATTGTTGAACCCCTCTCTCAAGCACAGGAAAACCAGCCTCTTTCATATATGCCTGAACTTTTTCCAAACCAGCCACATCTCCGGCCCGTCCATAAAGTTCAACAAAAAGCTTGCACAAGTCTGGGTTCGGCTTTATTTTCGAGTTGGCCATGGCGGTCCAGATCTGGTTTAGAATGCGTACGCGAGCAGCATCGTTGCGTTCAAAGAAAACGCGATTCTCTTTGACCAATTCGACAACTTTGAGGAAGTCGCGGGTGCTCAAGCGTTCTAGGTCTCTTGTTCGGTACAAGACACGATACCATCGCCAGATCTCAGTATAGCGGTTGAGGTCCAAAGCTCTTTTAAATTCTTTGAAGGCATTAGGGTCCTTTACGAGAGTATTGACATCCCTCACCCGCCTGGCAGCTGGTTGGGTGGATGAGTTCCTTAAGCTGAAGAGTACGGGAGGGGCCACGAGACGAGTAGGTTGATTCAAGGCAAGCAAAGTGTGACCTGCACGGGGTACGCAAGCCCGAAGAGCCGCTCGTAGGTGCATGCTTCTGGCAGGGCGTGGTGATCGCCTTCAATTCCTCCGAAGCTGTTTTGCAACTGGGACTGTTGGTGCTCCCAATCATGAGCGTAGCTAGGCAACAAGCACAAGAACACGTGACTGAGCGCGTTCATGACGGAGGGATTGCAAGGTTCGATCTGGACTTTCATCCTCAGCTCGCCATTTCTTCCCGTCCTCTTGCCACTTGAACACACTGGTCATCCCCTCCTACCCCAACTACTTTCTAACGCTGTTTGACCAATTACCAAAATATTTTGTTGAGGCATGTCGTATGGTTCCTACGGCTATGCCGACTATGGCGAGCGACAGGGCCTAGGGGGCATGGTTGGCCACATGCAACCTAGTCACGACCCAGGCCAAGTTGGGCTTTACCCCCCGCAAGGAGAGAAGCAGCAGCAACAGAAAACAACGTCCATGAAGAAACACGAGCGACTTCAACAAGCTGCTGGTGTCCTAGAGGAGCAAATGCAACGTGATCGTTATCCGGACTTGTACGAACTACTGGATCGCCGACGGGATGACCTATCAAAAGACGCCGAAAAGAAGGATACTGGATCATTAAAGTTTCTGCGTAGTGCCAATTTTGTACCACTGCCCAATCACATTCTCGCGCATTATGATACTGTACTTTGCAAGACGTTTATGGGGTTCTTTCCCGAGATCAACCGTGTTTGGGTTACAATGGACACCCGACTGTATCTTTGGAACTACAATGATTCAGGATCCGAGGCTATCAATGTCTTTGGTGAACAGGTTCAGGTGATCTCGAGTGTGGGAATAGTCAAGGCCTTACCGGGTATGTGATTGGATGCCGATATCAGAGTTTCTTAACAGTTATTGAATGCAATTCATCGGCAGGCATTTTCTTGGAACAGATAGAGTACATACTCGTTGTCACTACTCGCGTTCAAATCTTCCTTCTCGGTCTCGCATTTGCAAGAAAGGGCGATCCGTCCAGTCCCATGACGATATATAACACGGATCTCACATTGAGTGCTGATGGGCTGACAATGACAGACATAGTAGGCACAGATCAGGGACGCATCTTTATGAGGGGCGGCGATGGACATCTATATGAGTTACAGTACCAGGTAATACATTGTGGCAATTGAATGAGCACGCGGGACGATGGCCCTAACACGCGGATGGCGATCTCGGCGGGCAGGCGAAAGAGGGCTGGTTTACACCAAAAATGCGCATGGTGAACCATACGGCGACGGCTCTGTCTCTTTTCGCACCCACATTTTTGAACTTTGCAAATGAAGGGGATGTTGAACGCGTTGCTCTTGATCGATCGCGCCGGATCTTGTACACAATTTCAAAGAGGAATGATATCGAGGTGCGTCAGAGAGGAGATACAGAGCAGCTTATTGAGGCACACTCCTAAGCGCTATTGTACATGTAGATGATATACCTCGGTCGTGATGGAAAAGGATTCCATCGAGTCAAGGTACTTCGGGATGTGGTCGCTAGTGCCCTCGGTGCTGCTGCCTCGGAAGATGGTGTCATCCTTCAAGGACTCTACCCTGTAACATTGGCAGAGTCGCGACGGATTCAATTGGTCGCCCTAACGTCCTCTGGTGCGTCGAGTGTGGACTACTCCCAAACCTTTCGCACCCCGCAATAACCGCTTTTTTTTATTTTGCAACCTTACAGGTGACCGTCTGTACTTTTCCGTATATGGTCGACAATCCACTGGCGATATTACCATATCCTCTGAGGGAGAAAGAGAACCGTTTACTTTGGAATTGGTGCATATACTTGAAACCAACAAAAAATTCATGATGTCGGAGAATGCCATTCACGAGGGGTTGTATACCAATGGGCTTCTCATCATGGCTGATGCTGTTAGTCAGGACATGGATCGTACATATGGTATTGAACCTCATGCGGGGGCCATTGCTCAGGTATTTTTTGCTTGGACTATGACACTCGATGCAAGGACCTAACATTTTGGGGGGTTGACAGACACCGTCAAAGTTGTGGATAGATAGTATATCATATGAAGACCAGCAAGGAAAGGTGTGGCAGATTACTGAAATTCCGAAACCGGTGGCAAGACCCGTATCCAGGATTACCAGAAAAGACGACACGGGCACGGTTCTGAATGAACTTGCGTCTCAACTTGAGTCTCCCGCGCGATCTTTTCGGTTACTTACCAATGAAGGTATGATTACTTTGCAGCGTATGCTCTCCAGACATGTACGGTACACTAACGGCCACTTGCAGGTATCGGACACATGACAAAACTACGACCGATTGATCAATTGTGTGAATTGATCTACCGGGCTGGTGGAGATGGTACAGCAGATTACCAGCAGTTCTTTAATATATATAGTCCCGCGGAGGCGTGTGCCATGTGTCTTGCGATCGCCTGTGGACATCCGTAAGTGCCTCTTGCCCTATTTTTCGTAGGATCCAGCATGCTGACGGCCGATTTTCCACAGGTCTGCTGATCAGGCTATTCGAGGTAAGCTGCAGAATCGGAAATGTGGTACCCATTTGAACAATTTTTGACCTTTTTTATGCAGATTATGCCCCTAATGGACAGCATCAGGTTGTTCTCATTGCGAGTCGTCTTTTCGACGAGTTTGGGGGACAACCTTTTATAAATCGTCCCGACGCACTAACAAGTATGTTGCTGTGTAGCGTATGGGTAGCTAACCATTGTTGAATTAAAGACATTTGTACAGGCAACAGCATGGACACAAACGGTGCACTAGGACACGCGGTTCCCGCTCCGGAAATAAAGTACAGTGGGCGACACAATGGACTGGCACTCTATCTTTCGAGACTATTGAAACCCATCTGGGCACAACGAGTCGTCGTTGAAGTGTACGTTTTCATCAATTTTCTTTTCTAGGACTGTATTGGGATACTGAACTTGCTGAATAGGTCACGGAACGTGGTGTCGAATGTGGATTCGCATGCCCTCGTTTCTCTGCAAATGAATTTGATGAGTTTGAATGATTTCCTTGGACAGTAGGTTAAAGGACCTTTTTGTTTTGTTTTACGTGGTGTTCACCACTATGACTCTTCTGGCTAGACGTAGTAATCTTACTGCACCTCCTATTCCTGAGAATCGTCCAGAAGCTGTGGATAGCGAGGCGTGGAAGGTTGGTGGCACGCCATGGTGGTGCACGGTTGACGTTTTGCTAAATACGTTACGCAGACGGAACAAGAGTCACTGCATAACCTTTACGAACTCTTGCAAATCACACGGGAAACAATTGCCTTGCTTCTGATTGTTTTTGAGCAGAATCTGACGCTTATCAAAGAGTATGTGTATAGATACCGTTGATGGTTGTGGCATTTAATTCATGTTTGTTTAGTATGCCTGTTCAGCAACGACAAGCTCTTGAAAATATGACCTACCAGGGACTCATCACGACATCTAGCGGTCTGGAGGTCACCCGAGCCCTCATGGCCGCGCACATTGATAAGCACATTAGTGATGAAAAGGATGTGAGTTTTATTTTATTGTGTGCGCGCAGACTTATCATTTTCTAACAATTGTTCAGGTCCAAACAATCACCGACGAGCTCCAAGCAGCCTGTCCATCTATTTGCTTCCAGAATGATGTGATATTGTATAAAGGCATAGAGTGTATTCAGATGGCGAAGACGAGACCGAACCGCGAGCAGCAGGGACGAAAGTTGCGGGAAGCGTTAGAGTATGTCTTTTGCGTCCGTGTCGTATGTGTGGAATTTTGGTTGACTTTGTTCTGCAGGTTGTTTAAACAGATTGTTAAAGACGTGCCGTTTCGCAAACTCCAGGAGATTACTGAGCAGTTTGAGGGACTGTTTTATTATGAGGGGGTTGTGGAGATTGTGTTGCGGTGGGCTGCGGCGCAGGATGCTGTAGAGTACGGTGATCGAGGGGGGATGGATGAGGATGAGTTGGTTGTACGGGGTTTGGTATGTGTGTGGTTTTCGTGCAAACTATGAGGTGGGTGTTGATTGCGGTTATTCAGGAAAGTGGAATGGTTGCGCGACGAGGGGCGTATGAGATTATTTTGAATGCGATATCCAAGTTGGATGGCATGTTGCAGCAGCCTGTTGGATATGGAGGACCGCATCCTGGTCAGTATCGTGTGCTTGTCAGTCTGAAAACGTTTTACCTTGGCTCCTGACGTGTTGGTGGTTTTGGCAGATCATATTTTACATGTCATTAATGGCATGATTGGTCAGGCGCTTGCGTATGATGATCAATTATTCCATGAGACGCTTTACGAATGGTTTATCAGTCAGAACCGACAGGAGCAGTTGTTGCAGGTTGGTCTGTTGGTTTTGCTGCCTACAGAACATGAATGCCAATGTGTTTTAAATTGCAAGATTCGGACGAGATATCTTGAAGAATTTCTGACGCGCGGGGCTAACACGAATTTGGCTAAAGCGACCCTCTTGGCCAAATATTATGTCAAGCATGAGCGATTCTACGAGGCTGCCAAGACGTATCGGGGATTAGCTGAAGCTCCAGGGTGCGTACATGACCACATTCGCCTGCCATACGATATTTGGCTAATAGTGCTACAGATTACAACTGGATGCCCGCATGCAATTCCTCTCTCTTGCCCTCGTCCAAAGCAAACTGTGCTTCCAGGGCGAGTACAGAGACCACATGGATAAAGGCGAGGTGGAGGATATACAGGACCTGAATGCGGTCGCCAATGTCCAGAAAGAGATTTTGGATACCTTGTCGAGAGACTCTATGGGTCTTTCACCTGAGCTGATGCGAGAGTTGAATGAGCGGTTGTTGACAGTTTCAGAAGTACGTTGGCTGCGAGTTTCTTTTGTGTTTGTTTGAGAATCTTGTATTCATTGTATCCGCGCCTCCAACGTAGCTGTTTAACAAGTATGTCCGACCGTGCAAATTATACGAAATCCAGCTGTATATTCTCCACGTGTCTGATGTGGATGCAAATGCACGGGGGTATGCCCAAACCGCCTGGAACGAGATTATCAAAAGGAGTAAGATATCATGTTTGCAAAAAGTGTTTTAGGCAGATTTGTTCATGTTGGGTAACAGCGAAACATGACGCAATGGCATCGAACCGAAATGTGTTTGCGGCGTTGGAAGAAAAAGTCTGGGGGATTGGGTCGAGGTTCTTTCCTGATGAGAATGTCTTTCCTTTACGTGAGTTTTGCAAAAAGTGATAATCACAGTATCTATGGGCGTATGTTAATTTCCTCTATAGAATTCCTCATCCATCGATTGGAAGAAGAGAGTTTTACCGCCTCTGAACAAGGGCGCGGCCCAGAACGCGGCTGGGTGATTCGCCTCTTTTCATCCATCAAAGTCTCGTATGCCGAACTCTTTCAGCATTTCAACGACATGTACGAAACGCAGCTCGTACCCTGGACGTCCACAGCTGCGCGGATATATCTTTTGGAAGATATAGCGTACCTTGTTAATGAGTGGATGCGGTGGAGGGGGCCAGAGGGGGTGCCGAGGCGGGTGTTGGATGATGCGATTCAAAAGTATGTGATGGCTGTGCATGATGTGGGGGAGGCGCAGGAGGTTGTGGGGAGATTGCAGGTTTTGGCTGTTAGGATACGGCAGTGATGTGCGGCATGTAAAGATGGTTGTATGTGAATAGGAAACTGTGGACTTTTTGCATTTGAATAAAGGACCCAATGGCATGCAAAATGTACAAAAGTATATTTAAATAGGGACACCCATGGACGTTAATAGTCCCGTTCTCGCCCGTCTCGGAGTCACACTGGATAGTTCCTCCGCTGCAAGATTCTCCTTGTCCTCCAACACCTCTTCTCCCTTTACTCCAACAATCTCTTGAGCGCTAGTCAACTTGTCACATGTGCCTTGCAGAGTCGCGTTTAATGCTGCTGGGCGCGTCACGACCGTCTTGTACACGTCCAGTAGTCGCGAATAGTCGAGATTCCCACTCGCCTCAACACTGCTGCCTTTATCTAAATCCTCGACATGGCTCTCACTCTGCGCATTCGAGTACTCGTTCGCCAATGCGCATTCGCGCTCAACAAGGTCGCGCACGGCCATGGGCACACTGGTGCGCATGTGCGCCATTGCAACTTGCAATCCCGTCACTTGGGCATGCACATTTGCAAGCTTTTGAGCCAGTTCTTCGGACGTGGGTTCATACTCGACGATTTCCTTGAATGCCTCGTCATACTCTATCCCGTTGATGAGGATATTAGGTTTTGCAATGGTGAATATGGAGGATATCCAGGATTGGATGCGCGGGACGAGTGTGTCGCGGTCTTGTTGTGAGAGTGATGTGAGGTGGGGTGATGAGAGGGCGTGGGAGGTGAGGATAGATTGGAGGTGGAGAATATCGTGTTTGGACTCTGTTTGAATCTTTGGGTGGACCACATTACCATTTGACGACGACGAAAAGGACATTTTTGCATTGACACAATGAGGAGGATCACGTCCGACAAGTTGCTCGGACACGACGCGCATGTCACATGAATACACGTGCACTTCACATGAATGCACGTGCCACTCACATGAACATTTTTCCGCACAGCCCTCGTCAGGCATGCGTCCACACCCTCGTCACAGCCCTGTGGGAGATGTGTCCCGGGATAATCCGACTCGATCCGTGGCAGGCGCGTCTGTATCACCTCCGTGACATGCGTGTCTGTGTCACTTGGATCCAAAGAATAGTTTCGTGGGGAGGCAGCGTGTCAGTTTGTGTTACCGAATGCGCGGACCTTTTCATGTGAAAGATTAGGATCCGTGGGTGAGAATTTGAGAATTAACATAAGCAAAACCCAGGGCTGCCCATTTTGCATAAAATTTGCATTCTATATGAATGTGACACAAACGCATATGAAAATAAATGAATTTTAATGAACTGCACGTGGAAGGAGACATGACATGTGGCAAGGGAGATAAAAGCAACTTGTTTCTATAGCAACATAGAAGTGTGAAAAGGAGCAACGAAGGAGAGTCAAGAAGGGCTTTTTAAAAGATGGCGGGAGTGAAATGGCTGCCATTATCTAATGATAAAAAGTAAAGGCAACATGCACGAGTAGATGATGGATGAACATGTCAATTAGGAACAAGAAGATCCCAATTATTGGCCTCGCCCTTGTTTCTTAATGGCACGTTTTCCTAATGGCCTTTTGACAAAAATAGAGAGTCGCGCCTTTAAGAGTTTTTCTTGTTGTTGACTCGGTTCTCACAGCCTTTTGTTTGCTGCTTGCTGCGTGTTGCGTTCGATGCGAGTCGCCGTGCGTTGCGTCGCCCTCAAGATTTCGGGCTTTTTTCTTTGCAGTTTGTTATCAAGTTGCAAAAAAAAAAAAAGAATTTCTTTGTATGTTGCGTGATCGCCTTTCATTTTCTCCGCCTTGTCTTTCGGGTTGCCTTTCGGGTTGCTCTCCATGGAAAATCCTATATTTATGATCATTTCTTTGTGCCATTTCCCCCCGCTGCTCCCCTCCTTTTGCGATTCTCCTTTTGGGCGTGTGCTAATCTTATCCTCGTTCACCGTCAACTGACAAGGTCCCCCAGTGACAGTTCAAAACTTATATATAAACCTACTCTTCAACTTGCTGCTATTATATTCCCGCTTGTCTACTCTTTATCATCAATGGACATTTGCGCTCAACGCTCATCACCCCGCGTTCGTCCCCGAAGGACCTCCAACCTTCAAGAACGCGGAGGCATTAACATGAAACGTCACCCTTTTACCCACGCTAGTAGCAGGACCGCTGCAAACAAGAGTCTGTCTCTTGCGAGTAGCAAGGTCCTCGCACGCACCAGCACAAGTGACTCCTTGTCCGCAACAGGATCAGTCTCCTCAAGTGGATCGACAGGATCGACAGGATCGACAGACGAGGTCTTGGCAGACTTTGCAGTTCGTTCCCGCTCCTCCCGCCAAGCCCTCTACATTGTCCGTCGCCTTCAGGCTCTCAAGCGCGCTGCGGACGCTGCAAATCCGTTGGATCACGCTCCCGCTTTTGCATATGCTAAATACATTCTCGACCACGCAACTCGTCTCGAATTTGATCAGTACGCCTACGTCCAAGATGCACTCGCCATCATAAAGGACCTTGCGTCCGGTCCCTCGGCCTATCCCCTTGCTCAACTCGTTCGTGCCAACATTCTCTTGTCAGGCCCACCCTGTCAAGACCTGTCCAAACCCATCCTCGAGCAGCGCGACAATGAAGGTGCCTTTCGCCTCTACATGTCGGCTGCGAAAGCAGGCATCCCCGACGCTGCTTACCACGCCGCAATGATGATTCAGAACCGCCGCGTGCCGTGGGGAGGCGACATGACCGAGAGCATTCGTCTCTTGAACATGGCAGCTCAGCACAACCATCCAGGTGCACTCTATGCTCTCGCAAAACGCCTTCTCAGCTCTCGTTCCCGAAAAGACCTCGTCAAGGGCATTGAATACCTCCGCCTCTCTGCCGCAACAGCAACAAAAGCCCATCCAGAAGCACTGCACGATCTGGCTCTCATATACCGCGACGGTCTCCCGACCCTTGTGTCCCCAGACTCAACTTCGGCCCTCAACCTCCTCCTTGACGCCGCTGACCTCAAACACGCACCCTCCCAGCACCTCTTGGCAACAGCCTACCTCTCCCCAACACTTTTACTCGGCATTACGACTCCCAACCCGGCTCTCGCCGTCCACTATTGTTCATTGGCCGCAAAAGCCTCCTTTCCACCCGCCATGCTCTCCCTCTCGGAAATGTACCTGACAGGCATGTCCACACCCACCACTGTCATCTTGTCACCTGACCCAGCTGAAGCCTACCTGTTGGCCCGCAAAGCTGCCGAAAAGGGCCTTCCAAGAGCCCAATGTCTCGTCGGCAGGTTTGTAGAAGAGGGGCAGTGTGTCAAATGTATGGATCCGACCAAGGAGGCCATATTGTGGTACAAGAGAGCTGCGGAGCAGGGAAATCGGGAGGCAAGAATAAGGTTGTCGAGATTGGAAGGTCGCCCTTAATGTTGTCTCATGCAGACCTTTAGAAAATCCCTCATTGTATTTCCTTGCTTGTATGATGATACCACATCTATGTATATTATTTTAGGTCCTTTGCTACAGCTTTAATATGTATATGAAACATTTCCCTCGTATTGCACAAGTGTATTGGCTTTTTCATCCTTGTCGTCGTCGCTTCAAAAGATCCTTTGGCTTCGTTCCCTTCGGCGCGGAAAACGCGAAAAGATCACCAAGCTAAGCCCCGTCCTGTCAAATGGCGCGATGTTTGCACGTGCATCTCTCGCTTATGTCATCCATTTTAGGTTTTCCAGCAAGCCGCTCCGTCCAACTTTAAAAAAGCGAACGGATGGGGGGTGTGTCCGACAAGGCTCGCCCGCCACCATGCACGCACAGGAACCCACCGTCATTATCCACCCCACCGAAAGCACAGCAGACATGTCCGCCCAATCCAGTTCCGAAAAGCTCTACACAACTACCGAGCAAGATCCCCGCACTCCCCACCCGTCAAACCGTCTCCTTGAATCCGCCCGCTCCTTTCTTCCTCTCTCCATCATTGCATTTGGCGGACCCCCAGCTCACATTGCCCTCCTCCACAACACATTTGTCGTACGCAAAAAATGGTTGGACGATACGCTCTTTGGAGAGTATTTTGCGGTGAGTCAGGCGTTGCCTGGACCGGGGAGTACGGAAATGTTGTTTTCGATTGCGATTCATCGGGGAGGGATATTGGCTGGGCTTGTTGGATTTGTTTGTTGGAGGTGTGTTTTTTTTTTCTTGCATTTTGTTTTTGTTTTTCGTTTTTTGCGGACTTAACAGTTGCTGGATAGTATACCTGGGTTGATCATTATGACCGCATTCGGTCTCGGCGTCTCCCACCTCCCCTCACCACTCCCCAATTGGCTTATCCACCTCCAAAACGGTATCAGCGCTGCGGTGGTAGGTCTCGTCGCTCAAGCAGGCACATCCCTCGCACGCAAAATTGTCGTCAACAAGGATACCTTGGCTGTGTGTACACTAGCGGCGTGTGCAGCTGTCCTGTGGTCTGCATCTTGGTTGGAACCTGTTGTGATTGCCGTAGGTGGGATCCTGACATTTGTGCTTTTGAAATGCCATACAAGGTGGGACGCAAGACGGGCAAAACGGGATCGTACACAACAGGTACCCGCAGCACCGCTCGACCTGATAAATGTCGAGGTGGAACAAGAACCACAAGACTATCCGGCACATAATCCCATATCCTGGAAAACAGGTGTAGCCATCATAATCGTCTGGCTCATCCTCCTCATCGTCTGCATGGTCCTCAAACCCCACGTGGCATCTATCCGCCCCATCGCCATCCTCGCCCAATTCTTTGTAGCAGGCTGCGTTATATTCGGTGGAGGCCCTGTCGTTATCCCCCTATTGTATTCCTACGTGGTCGTGCCAGGCTGGCTATCCGAACGCGATTTCTTGTTGGGTGTAGCCCTCATCCAAGCCCTTCCTGGCCCAAACTTTAATTTTGCGGCTTACTGTGGTGCGTTGGCGCTTGCGCCCTATGGTGCACCCGCGGCGATTGGTGGTGCATTGTTGGGGTACATTGGCATTTTTACTCCAGGGTTGGCGCTCAATGCTGCTGCAATGCCGCTTTGGGCACGGGTACGCAAGAGCAAGGTGCTTGTGCATGTGTTGCCGGGTATGAATGCCGCGGCTGTGGGACTCGTATATGCGGCTGCGTACCTGTTGTGGCAAAAGGGGGTCGTGAGAGGAGATGTCGTGAGGCCTTTGGGGGATTTTCCGTTTTATGCTGTGGTAGCGGGTGTGGCGTATGTGCTTGTCGATGCGGGGACGAGAACAGTGATTGTCATGATATTGGGGTGTTTGGCGGGGTTGCTCTCGTGGGGATTGGGTATATGAGCGGTTGCCTTTTACGCATCCTCTGTGGATAAATTGACAAGGCACTCGTACCATGGGACATCCAATGCCAGCAATTGTGATTATACTCTATAGAGATTTACTTGAACAAAAAAAAGAAAAAGTATATACAAAAAAAAAACACCCCTGTCGCCACTACATCCCCCTAATCCTCAATCAACAGGGTGTGCACCTCATTACTAAAGCACACCCGTTTCTTGACCGTGGTGACGGCTTCCCCTGGAACACGTCTCACCAGCGACCCCCGCCTCGGACTCTTGACACCCGCACTCTCCCGCTCCTCATCTTCAAATCTAAACTCAATCTCTGGGTATACCTCCTCCTCGTCCCCATCGTCCCCATCTTCCTCCATACATTCTGCCAATATAACCCCCACTTCTTCATCCCCCTGACACAACCTCTCTACCGACAGGGCCGGATCCGCCTCAACAGCCTCATCCTCCTCCTCATCCTCTTCCCGCTCCTTGGTTCGTAGCCACTCGACAAACTGGGCACAAGACGCCCGAATGGCGTTGTGGGTCGGTGACGAACTAGGGAGGCGGTACCATTCTAGAACGGCGGTGGGTTCCACCAGTTCGTATTTGTAAATGACACGGAGAAGGCGGGGAAACAGGGCGGGTTTAGGGGGTGGGGTGCAAAATTTCTAGTTGACGGGTGTGTGAAAAAAAAAGTCGGTTGTCGCATAAATAAAACAAAGCCTTCTTACCTCGACACCCTCGAGAAATGCCACTTGATCGGCATCGCTGTCAATGTAGTAGCATAGCAGCTTTTGATACTTGCCAAAAGCCTAACATGCACACCCGTCAGTACGGCTATCAACTAATTAATATGCCATTCACTAATAGTACATACCGCATCCACTCGACCCCAATCCTCATACAACCCCAACTCCTCCATGTGAGCCAGCACGATGCCGATAATGAGTGAGAGGGATTCGCGGGAGGATACATCGCGTGTGCATTTCATGGCGGCATCTTCGAGTTGGAGGACCATGGCTGAGGCGGTTGCGTCCGAGACGAGAAGTTGGGTAAGCCGGCTAGTAGCCGTTGTTTTAAAATCTACAAGCAGGATGTGAATAGCGTATACTTGCAATGCATGCGAACCCATGCACCTACCCGCGACTTCCTCTAATGACGCACTGTGTCCATCATCGTCATCCTCTTCGCTCATACTCGTTTCTTGTAACGCTTCCTCCAATTTCAAATGAATGACTTCATCCATCTCTGCCAGCGCCGCCCGCTTCTCGACTACTGCATCCAGTTCAGCCTCAATGTTTTCGTACACCCGGTTTTGAACGACCGTATCCACTTCCACATACAGATCCAAAAACTCGGGGGTAGATTCCCCCCTCAATCGAGCAATCTCTTGTTGGAGGTTGACATTGTCTGTTTCCATTCGGTCGAGTTCAGCTGCGTATTCGCATGTGATGACTTGGACATAGTCAGCGTGACATTGGGCTGCGAGGACGCGGGTTCGGTGCTCGTTTTTGAGGTCGTCGCGGAGAAGGGTCCGGGCTTCGTGTGCGGCTCTTTGGCGGCGTTTGGAGAGGTTGAGACGGAGGTTGAGTTGGCGAATGGTGCGGCGAAGTCGGGTATTTTCTACAAAGAAGAAAAGGGTTAACATCATTGATTTTTTTTGGCCCAACGGATCTAACGAAATGTCTCACCTGCACGAAGTGTATGCCGATCTCTGATCAGACGTGTCCAAGTAACACTCTCAAAGTACCTGTTCCTGACAAACAGGTAAGGGCGCCACACAAAGAAATGGACAATCCCCCTCGCGGTCTGTTGCAACTCTGTCCGCACACCGATCGCTGCATTCTTGACCCGCTGCATCCATGTCTCCACAGGACTCGACACCGGTTCCACAACAGCAGGCGTATCCACTTGCTGCCCATCTCCCTCTTGCTCTGCCTCCTCCTGAATAGCCACGCTCACTTCCTCCAACAGTGGCATAAAAGGCCCGAAAATCTCATTAACCTTCTCCTCCGCCAAGAAAAACCTCGCGGCCTTCTCAACAGCGACAAACCCCATCCCAACACAGACACACGGCAACACTTCCACAAACTGCATCGTCGTCACCTTCATGCTGGTCAAATAATTTCGCTCATGTGATGTGGTATTTGGACGGTGGGATGGGGACGAAAAGAGGTGCCTTTTTATTATCCCGGACATTTATCAGCATACCCATGTATCGCATACGTCGGAATGACGATGTTGGGTGTGTCGCGGTAGTGTCGCGGTTGTCGTTGCTATTTTTATAAATGATGGAAATTCGTTTTCTTGAGGGTCGCCCGCGAACGGGAAAGGAATCTCCCCCACAACACGTGACTAATACCGTTGGACTTCTGGAGAACAAAAGCGCAATTCATTTGCGATAATTCAAAAGATCACAATCTTTATCATGCCGGTAATCGTTTTTGATATTTCTTGTGTAGTATTGTATTTGTAACTTGCTCAACGCACAATTGGGATCGATCACTTAGAAATTCAAGATTTCCATAAAAGCCGACCTAGAAAATGTAACCCATCTTCGTCCCCAAGATATTAACGAGTACGACTGGAGATTCAAGGTAACCATCCTATTCCCTTCACTACAAACACATTCCTCACCGCCCCCCTCAACCAGTTTCGTTGCATCAAATGCCAAGAAGAACATGCCGGATGGGTCACTGTCAACGCGTCGGTACGTCCCTCATCCAACAAACAACTCAACGTAAACTCACACTCGAATAGGACGAGGTTGAACAATCAAATACAAGAGGTGTATCCAACCTTGTTATGAGATGCAAGTCATGTAAAAATGAAGGGACTGCAAGTATGTATTTTGTTGGTTTTTGGTTTTGAGCGTACGTGGCATGCTCGTGACTAAGATCGTACAGATGTGTTGGTTGATACACTTTCAGCCTACACGTTGGAATCAAGTGGGCAGTTTGCGCCGTTGGTGCAGATCGAGTGTCGAGGGTTGGTGCCGTTTGAATGGGCACCAGCGGTACGTTTGCAAAGGGTTGTTTTTGATAACACTAGTATTTTGACACCGCCTGGACATTTTTCTATTAGGACGGATGGCAAGCTGAGGGCGCCGAGTCAGAGACACCTTTTACGGATATCCCATTGGGTGAAGGAGAAGAATGGGCAGAGTACGATGAAAAGGCATCTGGGCCTGTGGGTGTCACGGAATTGGAGGGCAAGGTGGAAAAGGCGTGAGGAAACGGCCGCAAAACTGGGTTGACAAATGAAACTGTGCATTATCAAAAAGGACATTATAAACCATCACCGTGCAAAAACATCTCACAATGCCTTGAAGGTATAATATACATTGATTCAGAATGCGGAGAAATATCGACAGTTTTCCACATGCTGTCATACAAAAATAAACGCATTTTTCAGGACAGAAATATCCCAAACATGCGGCCGCAACCCCATCAATTCCTTATTCATCATCTGCCTCCGCCTCGGGAGCAGGCACTGCTCCCTCAGCATCACTCTCCTCCTCATCACCAGAGACCTCTGCATTTTCCCGCTCCACTCGTGCCATAAGTTGTGCAAGTTCAAGATCATCCGTTGCACTAACGACTCTCGGTTTCATCTTCACTGTCAGATGCCCAGACTGCTTTTTTATCGTTTCTTCGATCATTGCGATGGCCTTTTCCATGATTTCGATACCCCCGCTTTTCTCAAGTGAGTTTGTCATCACAACGTACATTGGTGGCGCGACAAGTTTGACCTGCACCATCAAATGGGACTGGTGAGCATCGCTTCAGCAACACAAGACCAAGACAGGGTAAAACAACCCACCTTGATTGGTACATCTTCTGTGGAAAATGCCTCACCGGCTTGCAGCGCGGTTTTGATAGCATCTATTCCCTCGTATCCAAAGCATGTAACTTCAATATCTGCGAAACGGAGATTGTTCAAAGACCTAGTTTTAACGAACGAAGGGAATTCCGCAATGCTTACCAGCTCGGATCTTGACTGGTTGTGGTGTCAATCGTCGCCGAATGTTGCTATGAAGCTCTTTCTTTACATCCTCTGGCATTTCCAACCCCTCAAAGACCGTTTCTGGTTCACTGAAAGCAAGCAGGCCGTGCATAAACATCCATTCGACCTCCTCAGCTAATAGAGCTTGTACTTACTTGATTGCCAACTTGAAGGCCTCGTATGCGTGGCCATACTTTCTGTAGAGTGGCCACCCAAACTTTTCGTAGAGCTCCTCCAAACTCCAGTTCAACTTTTCCGCAACGTGCCGCATAATACTATGTACTGCCTTGGATTTGTTAAACTTTTCCTCACACTTGGCGACATCCTCAGCCGACACACGACGCTTAGACAAGTCGATATATCCCTTCTCCTTGTCCACCCTGAGCACCACCACCACCTCGTTCCTCCCCACCCGAATAAGCTTCTGAATAGACCGAATACGCCTCCTAGACAACTCGCTCAACAAGATCATTCCTTCAATGTTGTTGTATTCGAGAAGATGTACATAAGCTCCCATTTCGGCGATTTGTCGTACATTGACCATAACAAGTTGGTCAACTTCGGGAAACTTTTGTTCGTACATGCGGCATTGAAGACGGGCTTGTCGTTCGTCAATGGCTGCGGCAGCTGCTGGGGTGAATGTAGCACGGTAGACATCTCCGGTTTCTTCAACTTCCTCAACAGGGTCATTGCCGAGGTTAGGAGCAGAGAGGGTTTCTGGGCCGGACTCGTCGCCGGACTCTTGATTTGACTTTTCGCTCGACATTATAGTTTAGAGAGATCTATTAAAACAGCAAACGGTTTCCGTAACAAGGAAAACTGGCCAGTAGGGATGGCGAAAGACCGTTCACGTTCCGTTCTATTTCTTAAATGACGCTTTCAAAAGGCGTGGTGCAGTTGCGCATTTCGACCAGCAGGGTTTTTCTGCGGTGTTGGCATAGCAACAAGTAAATGACGCACGTGATGCCACGTTCCCTCCGCCCGTTGCCCCAAAGACTGGGCCTGCAGGAGTCGTTTTGAGATTTGCGCATTTGGCTTCGTCGTCCTCCTCCCCATCCCGCAACGTCCCATTTTCTCTGCGCTGCATCCACTCAACATGTCGTCGTCACAATACGTTTTTCTGGGTATTGAAAACCCTTTGCTCGATATCTCGGCCCGCGTCGACCCAACTTTGTTGACAAAGTACAACCTCAAGGCCAACGACGCCATCCTGGCCGCAGACGAGCACAAACCTCTTTACAAGGAACTCGTGGACACTTGCCAGGTCGAATATGTTGCAGGTGGTGCGGCTCAGAACGCGTTGCGCGGTGCACAATGGTTGCTTCCCCCCAAGCAAACGGTATACATTGGATGTGTTGGCCGTGATGCCAATGCCCAGATCCTCCGTGACGCTGCCGCCAAGGATGGATTGAGAACCGAGTATCTCGAGGACCCCGACACCCCCACTGGTCTCTGCGCAGTGCTGATCACCGGTACCCACCGTAGCTTGTGCACTGACTTGTTGGCTGCCAACAACTACAAGGTTGAACACCTCCAAAAGCCAGAGATTTGGAGCCTGGTCGAGAATGCAAAGTTCTTTTACACTGGAGGTTTCTTCTTGACCGTTTCTCCTCCGGCAGCTATGCTCATTGGTGAGCATGCCGCCAAGAACAACAAGGTGTTCACCATGAACCTGTCCGCTCCCTTCATTTCCCAATTCTTCACCAAGCCATTGGATGAGCTCCTTCCTTACGTTGACATACTCTTTGGTAAATACGCAGCAGAAAGACGCTTTGGCATTCACTGTGCAAATAAATAACTTCAACAAATCGTATTAGGCAATGAGTCTGAAGCCGAGGCGTACGCCGAAGCCCACAACTGGGGAACAAAAGACGTGAAGGAAATTGCCCGCAAGATTGCTGCCCTCCCCAAAGTCAACTCATCCCGTTCCCGTACAGTTGTCTTCACCCAAGGAGCCGAGCAAACCATTCTGGTCAGCGAAGGAAGCGTAAAAGAGTACCCCATCATCAAGATTCAACCTGAGGCTATCGTGGATACCAACGGTGCTGGTGACGCGTTTGTCGGTGGATTCATGTCTCAGTTTGTCCAAGGCAAGCCGTTTGACACTTGCGTAGCTGCTGGTCATTACGTGGCGAATGTCGTCATTCAGCGCAGCGGGCCGACCTACCCTAAGGAAGCACACGGCTTCAAGGCGTAAGATATGAATAGAGAAAGTGTGAATAGGTTGTAACAGTTCATAGTGAATGTGATAGACTGTATATATATCCGGTCTTTTTTTTTTATCAACAAGCGGAGCCCAACTCTACTCAAAGAAACGAGAGCTCAGTGCTAGCAATAATTTCCAGCTCGGTAGCACAATCTATAACATCATCGCAAACAATATCCCAATAATATGCACCATACTCAATGCTAGCATACACAACTCGGTTCTGTACTATGTAAACCTCTTATACCACATTGGGATCCATAACAGAGTACGGCGGAGGAGCAGAGGGCTCTGGTCTACCATCTCCGTATCTCCCCGACACTGCCGGGTTGAATGGAGGTATCTGCGGTGGCGTATGCGGCCCTTGACCCCGAGGAGAGCTCTGTCCTGCTCTCCGTTCCTCTGCACCCTGCCCATCCGATATAGGTTCATATCCTCGTCGTTCTTTCCTCCCACAAATCATTCCGCAGCACTTTTGTCCACACCATGCAATGAGAGCTACACCAAGGCAGACGCCAACTGCACTTGACAAGGACGCAAACAGAGCAGCATACGCTTCTCTTCGTGGTTTAGTCTTGTATGTCATCGTGTAGGAATCACCGACTGTTGGGGCTACAAACAGGAGATCAGCCTCGCGTCCTGGGAATAATGTAAAGGAGCAGATATCGTTCGATCCGGCCGGGCAATGAGCTGCTGGATTGCTGATGGAGTAGGTGATAGCCTTCACTTGAAAGGACGCTGTGCCTTTCGCGTACGCTCGCCGACTGGGCGAGTAAAATATAAAGTAATACTCTGAATTATCGGGAGCGGTAAAGGTATAGGTGCCTTTTGGGGTGTTTTGGTCATGCAGCCACCATTGTGGAGGAATGTATGCATTGGCCTTCCACGCCTGGAATGCAGCTTCGGATTCCAAAATAGCAAACGTCGGATGTACATTATAGCTAGAGACAGGAAGGTCATTGGTATACATGATTGTCCATAGCGTGATGTAGAGAGAGCATACCTATTGAAATCCCAGGTTACGTGGACTGTCGAACCCGGGTGCAAGTCATATCGCACAAAGTGGTAAGAACCTGAAAAATAAACAGCATCCCGTGTGAATATCGAATGATATGCCGTAAGTGCCTGCAAAATAGCCAACCTCGCTCCAAATTGACATTGATATTCTTGGACAGCTGAACAACGTCGTCAAGAGGCGGCACTTGGTTGAACAGATACACATCAACTTGCGAAGCTCCTGCCACTTCAACCTCCTTGAACCATTTCGAATCTACTGATACCACTTTTCGGTCCCCAACCTGGGAACGCACACTACACGTCAACACAAGCCTCGCAGGTTACCATACCAAAAGTCTCATACTCACCACCACTTTTACGTCATGGGTTCCAGGTTTCGGGACAAGCATAGCAGCAATCACAATGGCAATTACCAAAAGAATACATAGACAACATGATAGACTGCAGGCCCTTTTTCTTGCTGGTGTCGGCGGGGGACCAGGCATGACAAATACGGGGTCTGGCAAAAAGGGCACATTTTGGGGCGTGGACGGATGGGCGGGGACGGGGGAGTATTGCGGGTAGTACGGATGCTGGGGCTGAGGTCTAACTGGAGACGGGGCAGGATAGTACGTTCGTCCGTCGTTTGGGAATAAAGGTTGTTGTTGAAAGTATCCAGCGGGAGGAGGTGCAGCGGGATTGTTAGATCGCCACCATGATGCACCAAAAGCCCCGCCTAGAGCACCAAGCAGCAGACCCGGTACAAAGGAAGAGGAGGAATGATGGGAGTGATGAGAATGGCCATGGCTGTGCCAACTGCTTGAGCCAGAATCGAAGGTGCTGGAGGTATCGTCCCGATACCCGGTTCCCTCCATAGCAAAGCGGACAAGAATTCCGAAACTCGATAAAACTCGGTTGAAAGGCGGGTCGTTTTGCAAAACTGTCCCAGTGGGCTGTAGGTGTTCTCTAACAAGGAAATTCCGAAATCCCCAGCAAACTCAAAATGAGGTTTTTAAAACAAGAGCAGTCCTGCCAAAAGGATGACCCACTGGCCAGGCGGATGATGGCAGCCACATGACGATTTGGGCACGTGATCATCTTCTTTTTGAAATGATTTCAGCGTTGGTTTTTGAATTCTGTCATTTCGGCAATACCTGAACGATCCCTTCCCGCTTCGTTCCAGCACCCTCGTTGTATCAAACATGGAGAACGAGAAGGGTCAGGTGGGTAGGCGTGGGGGGTTTGCAGTGGGGGAGGGCAAGGGACTTTTGCGCGAGCAGCACTTGGACGAGCAAATGCCGAGTTCATTTTGACACTTTCCCACCTAGGTCGTCGACCTCTACATTCCTCGCAAATGCTCTGCAACCGGACGTCTGATCACCGCCAAGGACCACGCATCGGTTCAACTCAACGTGGCTGATGTAGATGCTTCTGGACGTCTGGCCGGTACTTTCCATACCTACGCCCTGTCTGGGTTCATCCGATCCATGGGTGAATCTGACGACTCCATCAACCGATTGGCGACGACTGACGGGTACCTCAAGGGGTAAGTCAGGACTTTTTCAGTTTGTGGAGGTGCGGTTTGTTTTACTAAATGCGCTGTTTCTAGTGTGTGGAGTTACCAACAGTAGAATTCTCCATGACCTATTTATCTGGAGAATGTAAAACCGTACCTTTACCCTCTACTTCGGCCAAACTTAATAAGAACTTTTTTAAAAATCGATATAATGAGAGTTTGAGGACTTTGGGTGGCAATGTCCAATCACGAATGGAAACCAATTCTAAGGCTCAGCAGCCATCACCCCAACTCGATCCAGGCTCAGCATGTGTGTTCTTTTGGATGCATGATTACTGAATCTGTTTGCAACTTGGGAATATCTTGCGTCGTCTCTACTTTCTTGAAAGTGGGAAAGGTACCGGTTTGCCCACCGGCATGTTTCATTTGACAGATGCGATATTTTATGTCAATTAGTCCTTGCGTTGTTCGGACATCTGGAGGAAAAGTGCTACGTGCAGCATCGTTTCCAAACATACACACCGCAAGGGCCAATATTTGAGTTCCAAGAAAAAAGTAGGGACATTTGAGTGAATAAATGAGATCCATAATAAAATAGCCCGATCAGTAAACACAGATCAATACATGTACAAACTCTCCCACTGAAAACCCCTACTCAGCCACTGATGACATATAATACGATGGATGCGCATTTGCGCTGACTGCAAGCGCGCCATCTTCGATATATGTGAAACCTCTGAAATTCTCTTGAACCGTTTCCGACAAAGGCGCTGAATTGCTCGGCAACGAGTCGACCGGGATCGAATCCGTGAAAGCGGGATCAAAGTTTGATGTATCCGTTTCGGACTCCACCTTTGGTTTGAAGGGAGGGGTAACCTGCTTTTTGAGTAGTTTGTCCCATTCGATATTGGAAAAGAATGGGTGTCTTCGAATTTCGGCAGCGTCTTCCGGGCCACCTCCTAATCGCTTTCGAGGGTCACGTTCAAGAAGCTACCATGTTTGTGCGGTTAGTCGCATATGCAAGGGGATCTTTGTGTGCCGTAACTAACTTACCCCTCGAACCAATGATTGTGCCTTTTCTGAAAATCCTGGTGGGAATAGCAGTTGATTGTGCAGAATCTTTTTATACATGAGGTTGGTGTTTTCCGAATAGAACGGGGGCAGACCCGTGGTCATTTCTGTTCAATGCAGTATGCATATGTTACTCATGCATCTAACGATCATATGACCTGATCACATACCATAGAACAGGATTCCAAGTGACCACCAATCTACAGCTTTGCCATATCCCTGTCCTGTTAGGACTTCTGGCGCCAGATACTCGGCAGTTCCACAGAACGTATTTGTTGTATCATTGAAGGAGAGGTTTTCTTTGCACAGACCAAAGTCCGTCAATGCTATGTGGCCTGTACTGTCCAGGAGGATGTTCTAGATGCACCGATCGTGCCGTTAATATATCAAATAAGTGACCGTCCCTGACAAATGCTGCCTCAAGAAAGCGACAATTGCAGTTACCTCCGGCTTTAGGTCTCTGTACACAATATTATACTTGTGCAGATGTTCCAGTGCTAGCACCAGCTCACAGGTATAGAACTTTGCCCGTTCCTCACTAAAAGCGGTCTCCTTTTGCAAATGATAGAAAAGTTCACCGCCATTCATGTAGTCAAGGACGAGATAGAGTTTTTCCGGAGTTTGGAAGGAGAATTTGAGGCCGACGAGGAAAGGTGATGTGGCTTGAATGAGGACATTGCGTTCGGAAAGGGTGTGGGCGATTTCTTGTCGTTCAACAATGTCCTTCTTTACGAGGACTTTCATGGCATAGATACGACCTTTGTTTGCGTAGTCAATAGTTAGTTATCGCCTTTGACTAGGGAGCACGGGCGGGTTCCTAATCGCATCCTCACCAGTGTCTTTCTTACGGACTTGAAGAACTTTGCCGAAACTTCCCTTACCAACGACCTTCAGTAGCTCAAAGTCGGCAGCTGTGAGAGCTCTTGCCTGTTATATCCATTCCAAGGCGACCGCGTCAGTGGACTGGTCATATTATGATAAGAGTTTCATTGTTGGCTGACATACCGGAATCGTCCGATACATCATTTGTATCCGGATTTCCCCCTTCACCTTCTCCTTCCACTGACGAGGTAACAACCTAACACACACACAAGATTAATGATTGATGCACTTTTCACAATGTTGTACAGCAACAACATTGTGCAACAATTAAACATACCTGAACCAGTTATCATGCAATTTGCCATTGATTCTGGATGGTCGAATTTTCATCATTCCCAAGAATCCTTCACCCTCCCCCGGAACCGCTCCCGCTCGGTCCCAAATAGTGATGGTAACTTCGCCATCAGGACGAGAAACATCACTACAAGCGACGCGTAATCAGCCTTATGCACGACCAATGACGGTCAAGAAATATACGTACAAGGTCGCCTCATGCTTCCAGACCGAATAAATAACTCTATCACCGGACTCTCCACCTCCACTTCCCAAGTCCATCGCATCACCACCATCCACCATGTATCCCGAATCACTTCTTACAACACCTCCCTTGCCCTCTTTCGCGCGGCCCTCCCAACTCCCCTCCCTAGTCACGAACTCATTCTTTTCAAACTCGACCACACAATACGGACGGGAAACGGCAGTCGACTGCACAAGTAGGTTGCGTGCTTCCACCACCTTGAGCCATAGGCGGCCTTTGGCAGGTTGAGAAGTTGTAACGTCCCAGTGGGTGCTGTCGTCCATGGTTGTTGTCTTTCCAATAAGCGATGCAGCGCCCGTACCAGCGCAATGAAGAGTTGGTCGCGTGAGGTGCGAGTACTTAGGACACAGTCTGAGGGCCCACACGGGAGAAAGGAAAAAGGATGGGCAAACGTTGTCGGAGATGTCGGGAGACGTGTTTGCCTGGCGGGGGGAAAAAAGGGATCCGCTGTGACAAAGCAACGGGCTTTCAACGACGAGTCGATGCGGCTGACTTTAATTACACGTGATCTCATTTGCTATTTTGGGAATAATGAAGCGGCGGGTAGCTAAGCGCTGATTACGTACTATGCGGAGCTTGCAAAACGGCCAAACCATATCACCTGTATATCAACACAGGGCAGTACGTCTCGGCTCCCCCCCACGCCATCAACATTGCATCAATGCCCATCGATTTAAAAGAGCCATTGGCACCGAGTGTCCTCGTCAGCAGGGCTGACTATCCCTCCTTCTTACCGCGCCAAATATGGCCATGCGGATGATTTTGGTTGAAGCTAGTACCAGAATTGAGCCAGATATCTTTTATTATTCACTTGAGGGACATAATCGCTTGTTTCGGTTGCCCATTCGCTTGAATGAGGACACATTCATATCAGCAACCTTCATCTTGGACACTGGTGCTTCGTCCGGAATTTATGTCAACCAGCCTCTTGACACCTTGTTGGCCACACACGGTCGTATACGTGAAGATGAATTGGGGCTTAGGTACACGGTCATTGACCGCATCGAGCGGCAAGTTCAGGTTAGGATCGAGCGGATGCCGGAAAATGCGCAAGTCAACACCATTGGCTTGCCCTTGCTGCTCAGCGTTGGCTTGAGTATTGAAAACGGAAATTTTCCCCGTAGCGCATTTGATCAGGAGCAACACTTGCATATCCGCGGATCTGCATGCAGTTTGGCTTAAGGGTCTTGTAGAAAATTATGATGGCGTTTGAAATGCCTATTAAAATGTTGTGTGTTACGCCCGCTGATCAATAAACAGTTAAATAAGAGACCTGGTTCTCGTAAATCTATTGTCCCACAAGTATTTTGCATAGTACCATTGGGTCCACATATTAAGGATGCGATGAACGCTGAAAACCCCATGGGCCGTTCAGATTATGCATATGCCAGAAACATTCACGTAACATTAGTATTGTTCATCGTAGGGATACCGGAACTCTCATTACCCTGTAACAGGTACAGAAGCGGAGGAAGAAGATGGAAGGTTCGACCAACAAGGATGAGGTACCCTTCCTTTAACCTCGGGACTTCGGGGGGAATGATGAAGATGCCCCAAATACATAGCCGGAAAGCGTGCACCTTGGGTTCCTGCCACGTCTCTTGCCTGGCTCCGCCATGGAGTTGCGTGAAGTTGATTTTGCAGTATCCTATACACTGGAAGCCGACCTTATAGCACTGTCCGCGCTATGTGCAGTGATCTGCACAATTGGGGTCGTTGGAAATGCTTTCGTGGTTCTGCTCTTTATCACGAATCGTAAACTGAGGACGGTCACTGTACGTAGTTTTATCAAGTTACTTATAGTAAGCAGCGTGCTAATCGATCATTTCTCTCCAACCCCTATGCGCAGAACGCCCTTGTTCTAAATTTGAGCGTCTACGATTTTGGTCTTTCACTTTTCAGCGCAATTATACTGTGGGCGAACGTGGTTTCTGAAAAATGGGCCCTTGGATATATTGGATGTCAAGTCAACGGACTCATCAACATTCTGTTTTGTGGAGGAAGTTTACTGGGTCTTGGTAAGGCCATGTCAGGAGAGCTGGACTATTGAACAAATTTTTGAAACCATCATTAGCAATAGTGGGCTATGAGCGTTACCTTGTTATCGTCAAGCATACGCCTATGACCCCACGGAAAGCGCTTCTAGCTGTAAGCTGTGCCTGGTGCTACTGCTTGTGTCTTAGCTCCTTTCCATACTGGTTTGGAGACCGTTATGTTCTTTCGGTATGCTCGCGAAGGTTTTGGGGTTGTTGAGCGAAGGCTTACCACGCTTTTGATTCTCTTTACAGTCTTCTGGGATATATTGCGGAGGTTGTACATTGGCATTTGCGTGGTCTCTCTATGGCTCTCACTCACGCGCATCGATGAACTTAGGAGATTGGTCAAACCGGACGCCGACTGTTATCATCTTCTCAATTCTCTGCCTGATGACTGTCTCTGTGCCAATGAAATTCTTTGCCGTCATGTATTACCACATCCTGAGTACTGCTCGAGAAAACACACGCTGTTGGGCGGCTCGGGAAGGGACGGATTCCACTGACGTTGACCCGAAAGAACGATTGGCACAAGTTTTGGAAGCGCGGATTGCACGCAAAGCAGCCATACTCGTGCTCGTATTTGTTGTGAATTGGTTGCTGTACGACGTGCAGTTTATGTGGGAGTTAACAGTAGGGCATCAAGCGGAGAAGCGGTTGTGTCAGTTGTCAATATTAGGCTGCTATTTGAAGTAAGGAAACGTGCCGCATGTCAGATACCAGCAACAAATTGCAATTGACTGCTATTTGGTTTTCACAGTTCAGCATGTAATCCGATCCTCTTCATCACCTTGGACGCCAAGTGGAAGAGCGCTGCATACAGTATTCTGGGCATCAAGTGGGAACGGAGGAACTCAGTACTCGGCCAAGATAAAGGAGCGAAACGGACCGAACTGAGGGCCACTTATAGTGTTCGTGAAACACTCGAACTATGAGCGGGCTCTGATGTCGGTTGTTTGCACTATAAACAGGCAATGCATTTTTGGTACCATATTACATCAATACAGAAATGATAAATGAAAAGCGGAGTGTAGAAGGCCGGACATATACTCTGGGCCGGCTGGACTGGACAGACGGTACTGTTCGTGTGTACTCTTGGGTAGGCCAACAACCGGGTGGATCGCTGCCAGCGATTTCACCTATCTTGTTACCCCCATTTCGGCTCTTCAGCATCAGGAAAGGAGTCGTGGTCATCCGAGATGAATCAACGTCGAGAACTACCATCTGGAGGCTTTGACAGAGTTTGTTACGCAATTCTCGGTGTTCGTCATCGCCCCTTTAATGAACCTCCTGAGCATGAACGTGCATAGTCCGGTCGCGAGACAGAGGCATCAGGACAATGTTTGACGTTTTAATAGGATCAGGTGGTCCACTGTTACTCTTCCTTCTGTTCGCTTTTTGGATCTCCGGACCCTTTTCAGGTGGAACTGACTAGGTCCCGAATTGGTGCCAATATTCAAGGAACACTGTGGAGAGGTTTGTCGCAGGGGCAGGGCAACAGTGTAGGATGTGTTACCGCTCGATTGATGCATTGAATCATCGAAATATATCAGAAGGCCACTTGGATATCCTTTCAAATGATTCTCAATAGTCCGGTGCTAGTCTGGAATAAACCATGTGGATTTGTGATCTACGTTAGCACTTTGGAAGCAGTTTCGCTGCTTATTGCATGCATCTGTCATCTTAATCCTGGGGTTTAAATTGTACCAGTGTCTCGACACCTGCGCTTTTACAGTAACTGGCGTAAATTCTATTTTCACGGTTGCTTCCAAAAGTTTGCTTTACGGCATCTTTAAATGCTGGCGAAAGAATCAAGGTATTTACAAAAATGCTGGCACCGAATATATGCCCACTTCGTGGGAGCTGCATTTATAAGAACTATCCAATTGCGGGTTCAGCTTCTAATTCAGAAATCTCTGCATCAACACAGCGCAATTCCTGCTTCAAAGAGTGTAATCTCCTTGTCAGCATTGCCAGTATCTCGTCCGACTCATCGCTAAAATCCATAACGCCTATCGGTGGTCCTTCGATGACGCTGATCGTAGGATTCGCATTTGATGCATTTAGCCACTCAGTAAGATCAGTTTGCGTTGCAACATCACCCATTGAAACAGACTCGCTGGAAGTAATTTGGGTTGCTCTGCTACTTCTAGCCGATACAATAGGGGAGGTCTGCGTAGAAGCTGTTGCGCTCGCGCTGTCTATGGTTTGCGTGCTCACAGATGATCTTGTAATTGGAGGTGCACGTATCGGACTTGCTGCTGAGGTATCATTGTTCTGCCTATCACTGTATTCTTGTGGTGCATCCAGAAACGTTAATGTCCCAGCGGGCGCTGCTGAGTCCGCAGATAAAATCGCGGTATTGACTGCATCCTCATCTTCTTTTTGTAACACCAACAACTGTGGTTCCGTAAGACCTTGTATATCAACACACGCTGGGGTGATGAATGGCTTTGCGCCATGATGACTCTCCTCGTCAGTTGCGTTTCCAACAATCGCCCCATCGATATCTTGAAGTTCCTGTAAAAGGGGGATCTTGGATACATCATTCGCAGGGACATAATCACGTTCCGACAGCACAAAGGTATGGTGCGTCAGACCTGGCGCGGATATCGGCCCCTCCAGAGGTTGTTGCACATGAGCTGCGCCCTCCATCTGCGTAAGTCTTTCCTCTACGTCTGACCCATGAGCATGTGAAACCAATGTGTCTGTCAGCTGCTTTAACATTGGTCCTTCAGATCTACTGATACCACACCCAGTAAAGCCTCTCCCATCTCCTGTTTCAATGGATGGCTCAGAACGTTCCACATCATTCAATATAGCAGCTGGCAAATCAGGATTGCAACAGGATTCCAGTCCCGCTTGAGGTGTCCATCCAGGATCAATCACTCGGATAAGCGCAGGTGGCCCTTCGGGTGGCATGTGATCGTGTCGAGAATCAAGATTCTCCGCAGGTTCATGTTCGTCTGCCGCCTGTGCCCGAGAGACTTGTCCAGATTCTGTTTGTTGATCCGAAAGTGATGAGGAAGACACTTGCTTATCTTCAAAGGTGGTGAATTGCTCGGAAGCTAGCTTGGATTCTTGTAGATGATGAGCTTCTTTTCCCTCTGAAGTTGCATTTCTATTTTGATCAGAGCCGTCCAAGAGCCCATCGTCCTCTTGCATGATATGTATCTTTCCAGCAACGTCATCAGTATTACCTTGCCCAGCGTGCTTTACACTCTGGACGTTCCGACGCAGACCATCGATACGGCAGGGAATTGACAACGGAAGAGTTAAAATGGCCAAAGTCGTTTGAAAGGCGGCCACCGCTGTTGGTTGAGCCTGCATATCGGGTAGTAGTCCGATGTTAGCTTCTTCTTGACTGGCCATTATCACTTGCGTGACAGAAAAAATGCGTTCCATTCGTTCCATTTGCGGATTCAAGTCATGCCTTGGTTTGCTCCCCTGCAATGCAACACGCGACGGACCCTTGTTGGTGGGCATCAGCTCAAGCGGCTGCAATGTAGGATGCGATGAGCCAGGTGGATCTTTCAGATCAGTGTCCATCACCTAAGCTTATGAGTACGATAAGCTTGCAGACAAAAGGTCATGTTTTTTTTCTCAACGTACCAGTGTCGAAACATCAGCAACTGTTCCACTGCTACCTATCAACTGTGTACTAGAATCCACCTCGCCCAGGTGAGTGCGCGCGCAAATAGTAGGTTTCTGCAGGTGCGCTGGTGGTTGAATCAGTGTGGACGGTGACAGCGGCTGATTGCAATGTGACGGCGCTGATAAGCGTAGAGGAGAAAGCGATTGCAGAGTGATGTCCGGCGGATTGGCCATTGGTAATCCATATCCATCTATCTTTTCCGGAAGACCATGTGCATGGCGGTTATGGTGCGATGATAGCTGCTGCTCTGTAAACATTATCGAAGCAATTGCGCTGTCAGATGCCATGCCGATTGCGCTGCAGGCTTACGACGCAACTTTACCTTTGTGGCACCGTGTACAGTCAGATTGAATTGGCGTTGGAATGGACACACTTTCGACAGTTTCATGACTGAGAAAATCGGGCTCCATCTCCGCGGCACCTCTTGATATTACTCTACAACATATCCAGATAGTCAAAGGACATACTATTCATTCAGAAAGACAAATACCATCTACGTACTGTTCATGATGGGAGGAGGGTGAACTGTGCCCAACTCTCACACGAGCTCCTTCACGTTCGTTCCCACTGGTGGGATGGGGCGGCGGATTCAGCCCGTACCTGATATGCGGTAAGTGTTTGCCATATTGCGCCATAACGTCTACTACCCGCGATTAAACTTACCTTTGTCTTATTGAATTCAAAATTTCGTCTGGTTCTCCCAGCTGTAGCTGTGCACGCTTGCAGGATTCTGCAAGGTCGAGAGGGATGCTCTTTGGCTGAGCGCTTTGAGATTCACGCCCAACCCTGTGAGGGCTGTCGTTCAGCAGCTCAAGGTGAACGGTGGCGGCGAGCGCATTGTACATACCTCTCACCGGAAACATTGCACTGGTCTTTATCGGTCACACGGCCCTTATCCGCCTGTTCCCTATCTGCTCCCCATCCTTTGTGAGGATTATCAATCCGATATCTAAAGTCACAGTAAATTTGGTTTATATCCAGTCATTAACCTATCTCAACGCATTGCCGAGCACCTTTGACGTAGTGAGTTAAGTATCTCTTCCGGATGCAAGGTCGCTGAACAATTAAGTGGTATGGAAAGTGCCTTTGTCGTCCCTGTGTTGAGGACATGCTCCATATTCTCCTTTTCCTCCATTTGCAGTCTTTCAGGTGCGACCATGGGAATAATGACATTAACCAGAGAGGCCGTTTGGCGCATGTGATAGTATCCATTGATGATACCTTCTTCCCAATATCTCTACATTCTTTTCGCTCATTGTTTCCCAAAAGTATTTCGATCGTAATGCAGTGATGTCGCTGGTCGTATCCCAATCAGCATGCACACCATCATCCTGGGCACTTTCTGAGCTCCATTCCCACCGACGCTGTCCGATGTGATCGTCTTCAGCAATATCACTGGACGTGGTAGAACTCAGCGATGACGACCAAGGAGAGGATGTATGGCTAGACCATTCCATGCTTAAAGGACGCAAAGAGCCCTCCTCGTCTGGACCAACGGGTTTGGCTAACCCATCATGGACCGCATTCACTGGTTTGGCAACTGTCAGCGACGCATGATCTGCTACTTTTGTGGGAGGCATTTCCCGATCTGTGGTCGTCACGCTAGGGGTGCTTTTATTCTTGGTGTCCTGCTGACGGAATGCTGCAGTTGGGATACGGGACTTGGGCATGACTGGGCGGGAGTGAGGTTTCTTCGTGGCTGTATGGCATCTGGAAGACACATTCTCATGTATATGGTCGTTCCTTGACCGTGGGACAAGCCGTTTCCTTCTGTCGGGTGCCTCTGGTGGATCGTGGCGAAATCGCTGCAAAAAGTCTTTGTAGCTTGGCCGCCCGCGATCCTCCATGGTTGTCCGCCCAAGCTATAGAGTGTACGCGCCTCGCGTGTCTTGCGCTCAACACCCTGTTCAGAGAATTCATTTTCATGATGGAAGACTCCTAGCTGTAGTTGTCTACAGCTCTTCTGCCGCGACAGTCGATACCCAGTAGAGTAGCCGCACAGAATATTTGCCAACCTCCAAGATTCTCGAGACTCCGGAGAGCTGCTGAATGTCACCTTCACTATTGGGGCATATGATGAGGTCATCGGTCTTGTCGCCGTGATTGCCAATTTCTCAGCAATGTGCAATAAATCTGCAGCGGAAGCTGGGTTGAAGGAAAGTTTGTTTATATTCATAGTTTGTTTATTTTGATGAATCGCTGTGCCACTCAGAAAAGACGCAGTCATCTCGCACTGCCAGATCTTTAAAGATCATCTTCTTGTCCCCAAAACTTCTAAACCCGGCTTCATTCAGAAATGGCTGCTCCTGTAATACCGGCGTTTCAGTCTGTCGAAAAGCAGGTGGCAGATAAGATGCTTTACTACCTCTCCGACGAGGTACTGTCATACGACATACAGCTCGTCGAGGCGATTAACAGCAATGAAGGGAATTGTCAGTATATACACTTTTGGGGCAATGTTCCACCTTTTCGCTCGTCTAACATTGCACGCTCTGGGTTTAGGGATTTCCTTGGAAGTCTTCACTCAATCTCGTCTGAGAATAACAAAAGACGAAGCTGTGGTCGCCAACGCTGTCCGAACGTTCGCGAAAGAACTGGAGGTATAACATATACCATAGATCTACGGGACTTTGAAACATTCGCGATTAACTGCTCACCATTGGAAATTAGGTTAGTGTAGATGGAAAAATGGTTCGACGACGAATTCCCCTACCCGACTATACAGAGATCGACACAAGAACCGTCTACATTGTGAATATCATTGCAGATTTTGTAGCAGCTTAGCGTGTGCGTAAACTAACTGACCATGCCTTCAGGAGCGTCTACCACCTCGAGCAACAGAGCGACATATTGCGGATCTTTTTTTCCCCGTTGGTCGTGTCCAAAAGGTTATTTTCTCAAAAATGTACGGAGATGAGTCAAAGCATGCAGGTTTTGCCTTTGCGATCTTCGAGGAAGCGTCGGACGCGGCTCGGGCGGTGGATGCTATAGGAGGAAGATTCCGGAAAATGCTTCCCGACATGGATCTCAAGTCGTTCACTGCGGAAGAAGTCAACCTGGGTGGTTTAGGGGAGGTGAGAGTTATGTCCAAGTATGTGGGGGTCTTTTGGCGACTGCGAAAATGTGACATCTGAGGTCTTCACTGAAATGTCGTCCTCAGGACCCAATGGAGAGCTCTTACGGATGAGTATGCGGCACTTCTGAAGAGAAGAAAAGAGGAATTATTTACCGTCATCCAGGGCCAAATGGGCACACACGAAAAAGCTGAATATCAAGGTAGGATTGTGGCAAAGTTCTCGGGGGCACACAAGGGCACAACACCGAAAGTGCTGAAGGTAGGGCTTCACTGATTTCAGAGCCTGCAGTTCTTAGTCTTCGTTCCCAAATAATCATGCTAACTTGTAAATACTAGCGCTTGTTTGAAATGATTGCTCCCGTATCCTTCATAGATTTGAATCGAAATCAGGGTTCCGTAAGTGTACTGAACCTTCTTCGGCTCTCCATCCGGCGGGGATTTTAACCTATAGCAAGCATCAAGGGCCATGTTCGCTTCAAATCATCGCATGGTGCACGACTTGCCTTCGTGTTTTTCTCAAGAGAATATATTGCCCAGGCACATAAGGACGACCTTGGAACGTTACTGCCGCGCCAGACAAAGAAAAATAATCAGGAGAAGAGACAACAGGCTACAACTGAAGCCAGCGAATGGGCTGAATGGGATGAAGGGGCGATGGAGGAAATGGTTTCGGAGAATGCAGATGAAGTCCATGAAAAAGAAGATGAAGAGAAACCACCGAGGTGGCCAAATATTCAGCTTGAGATACTGACAGGTGAGCGAGGGCCACACATAATGATGCTTGTCTGGTGGCTCGATCTCCTCATTTCTGTTCCGCAGGTCAAGCCGAAGCCGCCTATTGGAATCTAATATCTCAACGGCAGCAACAAAAGGAATGGTACCAAAGACATGAAAAGACTGGGGATGCTACCCTGCACTCAACAGCGGACGGGTTAGCAAAGACCCAGGCACCAGCAGTTGCGCCGCACCATGTCAAGTTCGCAGGGAGCGATGATGAGGACGAGTCTGAGGAGCACAATTTGGAGACAAGAACTGACACACACATACAGTCTAAACCCACTACACATCTAAGATTTGCGGATAGCGATGAGGAAGATAATCCACAAGATGCTAGCGGAAAAGTAGGGGAGGAACTCGGTGCAAGAGGGGAGAAACGGAAATTGGATGAAGCGGATGGGCTGATGACAGGTATTGAGTTAACAGAAGCAAGCAAAAGACCACGGCAGAACAAGTAGTGTAGAAACTTGTATATCGTTGATCTCCTGATGTACGTATGTGAATATTTTTGCATGCATTTTACATCAAAAAGAAGAAGCACATTAATGTTGCGGCCTCGTCACTATCAAGTCAAATTTCAGCAAGTGTCTGTCAGTCAAGCGTAGAGACCAGCCCACCTGTGATTGGATACATAAACAACGTTGAACAGCCATGTAACAACTCCCATATTACAGTGGATATGCAGACCACCACATTTCATGTTCGGCAAATAACCACTGGACTGGTAATGTATGTGTTTACGGAGCCAATTTGATCGACATGAAAGGCAGCCCTGAATGTTAATTCTGTTTCTGATTCAATAATAACTTAAGCTTCAGTATCCAGCTCCGATAAATAGCTAATGATGGCAGTTTTGCTGGGCCAAAAGTCTTTTAAAATCTGTTCCTAAAATAAACGTCTGATCACTCCGAACTCGAAAGTATCGCATCATTGTCACCACTTTATGGCTACCCTTGCTTCGAATCTACCTAACATCGGTGGCAGTCACGGTAAACGGTTCGGGTCGGCCAGTCGCCAGCGGACAGACGGTCGAGCTGGAAGCCCGCGATTATCAAAATACGGACCAACGACCTCTGTAACTGGTAGAATAATCAATGGTTCCCCTAACCCCATGGCAGATGCATCCCTACCACCAGTGGATAACAGCAAATTCGGTGTCATCGGCCCCGTTCCTATTCGGGCCAAGAGCAAGGCCGACGTACCACTGATAACTAACCGATTGGACGTTCGATTTCAACTTTCAGAAGGAACAGACGTGAAACCGGACTTACTGGCCCCAGGCATCGCATACTTGGGCTCCAACATTAATGAAAGTGATTTGGCGATGATACTGTCAGGTGGAACGTTGGCACCTCACACGGCGCCAGCAGTATCAGGGTGTCATCAATGGACTCTCAACGACACGGAAGATTATGATCAGTACATATATCCCTACCCCCCTGCCCCGCTCACAAAAGGACCATTTCGTACTCCGACCATCTCATATCCTACGAAACAGCAAAATGCCCGATTAGTCAAGCTTCTAGCTTTGCTCAACCGTGCAAATGGCGCGGAAGGTAGAGATTATGCTGGGGGTGTTCGGAGGCGGGAGAATGAGTACAGCTTTGCGGTGGAGGACTCATATGTCGGATTTGAGAAAAATTTGGTGGACATTCAAAAGCTGCTGGGTAAGAATTTTGGGATGTCATCCCCACATTACAGCATTAAACTGAACATCAGTGCATCTGCCAAGAACGTGCCAAGAACATTGACGAAAAAGCTTATAACGGTACTTCCTTGGTGACTAGTGAAGGGGACAAAGCCGGAAAGCGACGCAAAGCGGATAAACCAACTGCACAACAACATCACCAACCGCAACTATTTGATCTATTGACGGAGAATAAAACATTGGCCGGACGAAAGCCTATTCGAGTTATCGCTGCAGAATTGGAAAAGCGCATCGAAACCTTGAAAACAAATCAGGCGGAATGGGAAGCATTTCAGACCAAGATTTGTAAATATAGAGCTTTCTTACTCTTAATTTTTCGTTCAATGCTGGCATCTTTGTCTCAGTTGCAAATACGGAAGTTTATCTGACGGATCTGCATTCTTCGGTTCTTTAGCAGAATACCGCGCTGCCGACAATGATCGTGCGCGGACGATACCAGCTGATCTCATCCGCCAAAACAAGCTTTCAGTCGCTCAGATGCATCCAAGTCAGCGACGACTTATTACACAAGAAGGGGTACATTTTATGGTCAAAGCACTGCTGTCGTTTTAAAATTACCGCTAATGCCGTTCATGATCAGAAAGAGCTGCATGACCGGCATCGTACTGAGGTTCGCAGTCGAAAAATGCAGCAAGATATGGATCTATGGAAAGAGCATGTACTTGCGTTACGAAAGAAACAAGATGCAGTGGTAGGATTGTGGATGAGTTTTCGAGGCTTGCGTCATTGAGTTTATCATTTCCCTTTGGCAGGAACATACTAAGAAGAAGGAGAAAGATCAAATGGGGAGAGCCCAAGCCCTTCAGAAGAAGTGGTTTATCCTCACTGCGGTTGCTAGCCGAATGACAATAATGAAAATTGTGCTAGAGGTACGACCATTCCAGGCATTTCCATTTCTGAGGAGTACACAACTCAGTCCAAAGCTGTCCTGTAGACGGAACGAAAGCGCCGTGCCGAGCTGTTGGTTAAAGTTCATGCTGCAAGAGTCATTCAAAAGGCATATAGAAAGTATAAACAAGCGGAATATGAACGGAACAAACGCTTGGCGCTTGCAAAGATAGCGGTGTACGTGGGCTCAAATCCAGTGTCGCATCTGAAAGATGACACCTTGCCAACAGACTTCCATCTCCCTCGAAATTAGGGTGTTCCATAAATTTATCCGCCGTCGTCGTGAACTACAAAAGCACCGAGCCTCGAACACAATTCGTCAATTCTTCCGGGATGTGTACGATGTTTCGAGGCTCATGAAAGTCGTCAAGAAGTATCGCTTTTCAGGTACAGGAACAAATCTGCAAAGGTACTTACCCCGGCCCAGCTAACACACACCTGCGTTCTCAGTCGTCAAAGCGCAACACTATGTCATTGGCTGGCATGCAATTCGGAACGCGCAAGTGGATGTCATTTGCAAATACTGGGAGAAGCTGGAGCCGCTTTGGTGGAGTTTAAGAAAGGCGCATGGAGGAGCTGGAACACCGCTTGCTGGGGCACGAAAACTTGGATCGTCAACAGAACTAGATGACAAGAAGGTTAAAGGAAAAAAGTAAGAATTGTGAGCCCCTAGTACCCATGAAAAGGCGCTGATGGGCTGATTCAATTTGTCAAACAGAGGAAGAACAAAAGCAAGAAAGGATGACAATACTGATAAAGTGCCTTTGAGAATTGCAGAGTAAGGGAGGGACCGAAGATAGTTCTTGCTACCAGTTTGTGCTAACAACTCTCATGTATTCCATTCAGCAACACAAAGAGGGCGGTTATTCTTGGAGATCTGATTAAACGGCGAAATCAGCACCGCAAGCAACTTGCGCAGTACGTACAAGATCTCGGTGCATTTAATGCAAGCCACAAGGTATGCGAGCCTGAGGTTGAATACTCATGTCGAAAGGCCAGCCAAGCTGAATTGTAATCCCTTTTAGTCTGGAAAGGGCGAGCCCGGTCCTCCGAGGCGTCCGATCTTCAAGGTAAGGCCAGCGGCTGACGTTTGGTGAAAATATCCTCGTTGCTAATCACTTCTCGGGCAATATATATAGCTTCTACCACCTCAGGCCGATATGATAGCTCTAATTGAAAAGGGGTTCTTAGAAGCGACATCGTCAGGATTCCGCTGAATGGAGTGACTGTAAGACGGTGACATTAGTACTGTACATACATAGAAAGCAGAAGACTGGAACACTGTTTTAAAATATGCTTCTCACATGGTATATATCGCTACCACACTACCACAAACTGTCACCGGCTGCCTTCATCCGCTCTTTACTCCCAATACAAACTGAATCCCCTAAAATAGACGTACTGATCTTTCGGTGTAGCCCAACTAGAGTCCGACCCCCCGAAGAACGTCTCAAACTCAATCCCGACGAATCCTACATTCTGAGCGTTCCTCCAACTAACTTGCCCAAAGTCAATCACCTCTACTCCATCGCTAAAAACTTGGACACGTCCATCGGCCTGGCCAGGTGTGTTTAGCGTGATGCGTTGCAGGAGGGACTGCCATTTACCGGTCTTGAATTTGAATGAGCCACGGCCGATGGAGTTTCCGTAATCACCGTTGCAGATACTCAGAGGGGGAACCTTGCAAAGCGTCTCAACTTGTTTTGAGGCGTCTACGTAAAGATAGATCTCACCCGCTCCCTGTTTACGGAACTAAAAAGAGAATGAAACCGCAATTGGATCTGTTAGCCGAAGGGCATTGTGGTAGGTAGGACCTTACAAAAAAACAGCATACCATATAACGCGTGGAGAAACAGTCGGTGGCAGGATCTCCCCCGGAGCAGCTCTCACGACCACCTAAAATCGTCGCAGGTTTAGTGCGTTGACGAATATTATTGCCATTTTTATTACCAACCGTAGAGTCCAGGTAGCTTCCCGCCCTTATTGAAGACGAATCCACTTGGAAAGAATATCTGATACTCTAATGATACGACTTTTGCATTGCCCAGATCGATAGGCTGAGCGTAGAACTGTAATATGGATTAAGGTGTTATGCCTCATGGTAATCATAAGAGAAGACAAGGTATGAGCATACCCCAGTTCCACCTCGTGGTTTGCCGGAAGGGTTGTAACTGCCGGCAGGGTAGCTATTGAGGCAGATAATATTAAATTGGTGAGTGGAATGAGCATGATTTCCCCAGCAATGTACACCAAAAACCGGCTTACAAGACACTCAGCACTTGCTTGCCCGACCCTGCCGGGTCTTTAACGATTTTCCGATTGGTATCCCCATAAGAGCTCTTGACAACATTGAATGCATCCATTCCCGTCGTCAAATCGGTGAGTTCCCAGGATTGTTTGCCAGCTGTGGACGGTTTTGACGTTGTCGATTTGCCCGTATCACAATATCCTCCTGTACACGAACCGGAAAGACAGTCTTTGGGTGTATCGCATGGAAATCCGAAAGGACAGGCGTAAGGGCATCCAGCACCACACCCGAGATCTGAACATTACATGATATGGGTCAAATTGAACTTCGGAATAACATATAGCAGAATAGTTGTACCTAGGTCACAAACAGTAGGAGCTGCCGCAGATTCGACAAACTTCCCATGCAATGCACCTTTACGGGAGATTATGAAGTAGAGCCCGGTTCATCGAACGGATAGCGAGATTGACCTACCGGCGAACATCCACCCCACCATCAACATCTGCCTCAAACGTACCAGCGCCGCACACATTATCAACACCAGCTTGTAGCTTCGCAAAAATCAACGATATTGCCAGCAAGAAAAGTGCACCGTAATGAGCGAAACCTGGCAAGTGATAACGCTATGCAGAAATCGTAGATGATCCAGCATAAACAGTGTATTCGAGAGACGAGTTCTCTCTCCCGTTGGTGCTCACAGCGCGCTTCCTGGTCTGGGAAATTGCGAAGCGATCCTCATAGAGAACCCCCATTTTGAACATAACCTATTGAATTCTTATTTAATGACCCAGTGAAGGAATTTCCTTGCAGGCTATTTTACCTTATGAGTCTCGGAGATTTTCACGCGGCCTGATCCTCAAGCGTCCCCCACCTTGACCATTAACATTCGGAAAAATACATGGCACTCAAGGTTAGCCTGCATCATGACTTCATTTTACGGCGGAATTGCCGAGCGAAGTGGTATTAAGCCGATATAATAGCAGGTAGTAATATTGATCCATATACGTTACAACTATATCCAATTACTTGCTAGATATGTGTGATACCCTTATTTCTCCTAACGAATCCCTATACCCACGCTACTTTCAAGCACCAAACGCCGATATATGCAATAATTACGCCAGTTATTAAAGAAGAAATAAAATTGATCTGTTGAGCCAAATGAGAAGAGCGCTACGCGTTATTCTCGCATCCGGAACCTCATCAAACGCAAAAACGCTGCACCTGATGGTTATCAAGTAACTCAATCCCAGAAATATGTTTTAAATCCGACGCGGTTTCTCCCTCACGAAGGCGACGGTGATCACCCGCTATCTTTTTTGAAGCTGCATTATACACGCTCTTTTGAAGAGTAGCCCCAAGCAATGAATCAATCTGCCCCATGTAATAGATAAGTCAATTATCCATTTACATGGGCACGACTAAACTGAAGGAAACTTACCAATGAGCCGACCAATCCGCCCAATGCGCTCATCACGAGAATGAAGAGATATGGCTTCGACCGTGAACACTCAGGATTCCAGGGTAAGCCAATCGCAGCGATCATTCCGACCAACAAACCCCCAGCAATCGATGCTCCCAAGCCAAATAATGAAACCCCTAAAAATAACGGTGATATAACACGGTCCAGTGCATTTCTACAAATATAAAAAGAACCTTTCTCACCTCCATTCGTTCCCTTTGGCACCTAGAAAAGACATTGAGCGAATTATAACCATCGCCTACCTCCAGCGAAATACCTTTTTAAGCGTTGTGATGAGCAGCGGTTGACCTTTGCTCAAGACCCCCAGTTCGCTCGCCCATGTATCACCGCAGCAACATGCATAGTGACTACAGTATCAGATCAAACAGAATTATGATAAATGATGTCTCCAGCGCCTAGATTCACCAACAGCGCCCTCACCCAAGATAGACCAATACTAGGACCGTGTGCAGCAGCCCGACTCTCGTATCAATCGCACCAAAACAGACTCGCTCTTGCGTGGCCCGACGGACAAGATAGTAATGCAACGCACATGCAACGGTGCCGGTGAGTCCGTTGGAAAGGACTTGTACCGCCGTTCGCCGACCACCTTTTTGAACAAGACCATTAGCGTTCTGATCCATTGACTTGGAGAAGATCGCGATAAAGTCGTATGGTTTTCCAATACTACAAAATCGATATCCGACCTTCTTGAAAATCTTCTTCAAGTTGCTTCTTTATGTTGTGCTTGAACTGGAAAATCTGACTGTAAGTATATATATATATGGACGGAACGCTCCAGAGCCCAACGTCCGCGGCAATGTAGTGGGGCTACAATAACTCTCAGCATCCAAGTATCGAGACCGAGTATAGACTCATCTCACCTTGGTAGCTCTCGAACCCCCAAGATAAAAACCCAACAAAACGCCGCCAAAGAGCAGGCCATCCTGCGATCCCGAACACGAAAATGTTATGCAGCCGACCACAAAGGCAGCAATAGCACCACTATAACTAAGTGACTTTTTGCGGATCCCATGTACTGCAAGGGTGGTGCAGAGTGCGAGAGTTGCGACGGGATGCATTTGCGGCTGTAAGAGGTTCGGAAGGTTGGTTGCCTTTCGCACTAGCTGAGTGGCTTAGCATATTATCACGTAAGCAGAATTTACCTTTAGGCATCTGATGGAATCTGCCACTTGGAAAGGGTTACCAACATTATAGGCCTGCTAGATCTAGCCCACACCGAATTGCCAACGTGCATTACAGGAACCAGTATTATGTCTCTGCTTTAGTCTAGCAAACAGCATCCACTACCCTCCGCCCAACGTCCTGATCAGGGCTTCTAGCTGTGACCTCCAGCGTCACGCCGTCATCACCAAGTACCATTCGACACCGGCAAACCACTTTCGTCCCACCAACATACACTCCACTCAATAGGAGCGTGTGCGTTGTGGCCTTGTCCTTCATCATATCGCTTCCGTCGCATGGATGCATGCCGAGAAGTTGAAGCAAATTTTGTACGGCAGCTTTGGATCGACGAGGGAGGACATCGTTATAATTAGAGCGCGAGTTTTAAAATCATAGCACTGTATGAGCGCTTACCTTTAATGCTAGCTACATTGGTTAGGGCGTACGTCTCCGTAACCTCAGTTCCCTCCCCGAGTTCCTCCCACGTTCGTTTGAAGTCGACGATGTACGACGGGAGCATGTAGTCTGCCGTTACTAGATCCAAATCTTCCAACTATGTACAAAACTAAGCACGTGTTTATTGGCAGCAACTTAGTGGCAACCAGTAACATACTAAATATTCATCCTCGTAGCCTTCTTCCGAATCAGGTTTGCCCGTGCTGGGGTCGCAGTCCTTAACAATAAAACGTAACGCATTTGAAAAGGTTGCTGAGAAATAAAGGCATTAGCGATGGCACATTCATTATGCTGATACGAGACGTCATTGCATACCGGTCGGACACACCCCGCCAGGCCGGGCGTACACAACATATGCTGTTCCCGGGATGTCATAGATAAGTTTTTGGATGGGTATAGCCTTATCTTGCACCAACGCTGTCGCGTCATCGTCCTCAGAGGTCTCCAATTTCATTACGACATTGACATTTTCCAAAAGGGAGTCGTTCAATGTGTTGCGGCAATCAAACTGGTTCACCAAAAATGATATGTCAACGCAGGCTATGGATTAACCAACAATGCGTCCTACCTGGAAAACCAAGTGCGCTGAGAAGACATGCTTCACGCAGGAGACAACGTACTCAGTTTCTGATTCTGTCAACTCGACAGGTTTTGACGACTTGAAAAGCGACCCCAACCCAGCCAGATCTGGGATCCTCTCCATGGCAGCTGCATATCCAGCCTGTGCATCACCCACGGCTGATGGCACAGCGCCCCGTGCGGCAGGAGTGCTTGAAATTGCACTCGGTGCCGGTCCACCCTGAGTGCTTCGCAAAGTTGGAACAGCAAGTTCTGCAGCCGCCGTTGCAACCCCTGGATACAATAGCACATCAGCATGTCAATAAAGGACGCTCGATACAACATTTGTGACGTACGAGCTCGTTCCGCTCTTTCTTGCGCAGCCGTGATCACAGGCGTAGTACTAATATCAAAGGCCGAAGAATGAGCGGCCTCATCGTTCACATAGTCGACGAGCTTCCGTTCGAGAGAGCCCCAGCTATATGTGGTTTCTACATTGGGTGATATTGACAGCTCCATATGAACACAGACGCTCAATAATCAGAATGACTCTGCCGCAACTAACCATCCGCAATGTAACGTTTGCAAAGATCCTCATCGTCGATGATGCGTAGATACAACACTGCACGGTCTCTTACTTCATCCTCATTATCATCCAAGCATCTTCCATGATTATCCACAGATATCAGGATGGCCTGCATTTATACAATTAACACGGACAGCTGTACCCACCTGGTGAGGAGAACCTTAACACGGTCTCGTAGCTCGGGGAGATGGACCGCAAATCGCGCCAAAGCACTCACTGCAGCCGCACGGACTGTGGCGTTTTCAAGAATAACCCGATTGTAAATGTATCGGATGTACTTTGACGGCTTTGATGTCTTCGGTCCTTCCCTTCCAAGTAAGTGCAATATGCGAACAGCTAACTTGTTGAACTCGCAATCCTCGATGAACTCGCATAGATGCGATAGTGCTAATCGGTTGGAAGAATCCAATATTACAATACTGTTCCTTCGCTCCCGTTGCCGCACCATGTGCCCCTTACCGAACTCCTTGGACTCAGGGATATGATAAATAATATCCAAAATGGCGTCTACAATCGCTCTCTTGTATTCGTATCCACCCTCATCTCTCAGCACATTCGATAGGAAGTTCAGCATCAATGATTGCTTCGCCGGAAATTTGAGGCAGAGAGACCGGATTGCATCAATAACGATAATTTTGAACTCGTCAGATATCTCATTCATAAAACCGGTGATCTGCTTCATCAGACGATCGACGCTGGCTTCGTTACCGGTCTGATGTCAACAGGATAAGCAAAACATCGAACACATGGGTAATATAGATGTGCGCACCTTTAGGAGGGTAGTGATGGCAAACGTGGCGATGCTTCTATTAGGATCCGTTATCAGATTCTCCATGTCCAAATTGCATGGGAAGACCGCGGCAGGATGCGTCATTGCCAATTTGCTTAGGGTCCGGATGGCAGCGAAGCGGAGGGTGGGCTTGTGATTCACGAGCATGAGCTGCAAAGCTGAACAAAACGTCAAGACAGTGAAGATCGCGCGCGCTGTATGTCCCTCACTCACCGGAAACTGCGGGGAACAGTTCTTTATTTGTGACATCCCGCAAGTTGCAAATTGCGCGTGCCGCCTCATATACGACCATATCGTGCTTGTGCCGCAACCAGCCCTCCAACAAATCGTACAGAGAGCGTGATCTGTGTATACGTTACTAAGGACACTTGTACTCTCTGAGACCACGTAAACAACATACCCTGGTTCTTCATCCTCCATAATTTTACACGCATATCGAATCAGCATGCAGTACGCTAAAGGTGAGCGCAAGGATCCGCGCGAGTAGTTCTGCACCAATTTGATGACCGCCATTCGATCATGTTGCCGAATCTGGTACATTAAACCTAATGCATGGTATTGTGTAATAGGACCTTTGCTGTTGATGGCTTCCTGGACCTCGTTGGCCCACCGTCTGACAACATCCTTATTCGCGCCAAAAAGATGAAGGGAAGAAACAAGAGCTGCACTAGAGACACTGGGGTTTTTGTCCACAATTGCCTGCTTTATGAATCGCTCGATCGCTTGCAACATGGAGCTCTAAATCCCATGATGATGGGTCAAATAGATCCATCAAAACTGATACGTGTGACAAGACATGCGCGTTCTGATATGTCCGCTTACATCGGTAATCTTTGCCAACGCTCGAATGGCATTCGCTCGGTAGATAACGTCAGACTTTGCATTCATATCACGCATCAAACTTGAGGTCACCATGATGACATCCTCGGCCACCGTCGACAGTTCTTTGATAAGAAGGTAGACCATTTGCCGAAGTGGGGTCTAAAAAGAACGTGAGATGCAAACCCTATGGATAGTTCTAGCAAGAGAGCGTTTATGACGACGGTAACATACATCTTGAGATTGAAAGAGCTTTGTGATGGAGAAGAATGTTTCGGTCGCTTCTTGGGTGTGAAACACCTCGGACTGGTAGAGCAGATACACAATCTTGGTCAATATGAGGCGGCATTTCCGAGGATTGATGGGAGTTTCGTTGAATGCGCGTGCTTCTTGCAGGACAGTACTCTTGTCAATGTGGAAGAAGAGGCCCGCATCTGGCAGTTTTAAAAAGGCAGCCATGGCGGCCACCAGGTCAGGAAAAGTAAACACGTAAAAGTGACGATTTCCCTTGCACCCTACCCGAGTCTTCATCCTTCTTGCCCAAGTTCATGGTGTTGAAATGATGGCAAATAGCAGGTTCCGCGTTTACCAGAGAACGGACTTTGTCCAAGTTTGGAGGACGCCTCACCCGACACGTGTCACGCGTTCCTATTGCTTTTGTTGCTATGACAATGCTTCTGCTTACGACATAATTAGATAATGGAACCGATCGACGGGTCCGATAACCCTATGCGAGTTTCAACACAATGTCGCAGGAGGAGGAGTTTGGGTGTTGAATGTCCACAGAAGCCGGCGTTATCGAATGCACGTTCTATCCTTTCATATTCCGAGAGGGTGAGCAAACTGACACAATGTCCAAGCAATTCTTTCATGTCTTGCGATATAGGTGGCTGCAATGGACTACTAATCCGAATATGGTTTGACTTGGGGACCAAGTTTGGGAGCCCCGACCCCTCTCTCTCGCTTGATTCGTTGCAATTGCGCTGGCGGTTGTACCCCGCAATACCACCCCGAACGTCTGCGCTTGACTTTGAGTTTTTGGATACAAATACACGAATTCTCGACTACGTTGGCATTTATCTAAAACCACCGGAATACGCCTTTCCAAGTCCGGAGATTTCCGCATCCTGGCATAGGAGGCAAACATCACAGGCAATCGGTGCCGTCCTTGATGTGGCCGGGCACACCCGTACGGGGAAGGCGCAGATTCGAACGCTTCTGTGTAGAATATAATGGTTCTTGGGATTGTCATGATATTCGGGTACCTAAGTGATTAGGAATCATCACGCACCGAGGATTGGGGCCGGTTGGGTATAGCTACGCTCCTACATGGTTACATCCGGGAAGGACCACGAAACTAGGGTAAAGTCCCCTCTCATCTCGTCATGACTCAACCTGCCATCTTGGAAGGGGTGCTGGCTCCAGGCCGGTGCTTCCGATATGATTCAGCACTAAGGATTGTAGAAAGTCTTGGGGGTTTCTCTCCTGCATCAGTTTGCTCACAGTAAATTAGGAGCGGCGTAAAACATCTTGTTTATAGGGTTGTGCTAAATAAGCGGACGGTACTTTCATCCGTCTCCCCTTCAAAAGAAACAATCGAAAATACTTTTGACATTCTGACGCTACGCACTTCCACGAGATGGTGAATTTGTCGCTCGTTATCGTTGCGGCCCTCGCCACGAGTGCACTAGCAGGTACATCATGCATTTGCTCGATGCACAAAATGACATGCTTCTACTCACAGTGTTGGCAAAAATAGCGCCTACTCCTCCGATTACTACAAGGAGATATTGCAACGACGAGAAATGTGCTGAAATCTCATCTAGGACAGAATCACTCACCAAAATCATCCAAATTGATCCAAGAGGTAGCGTATCGTATGAGTGCTGAGATGACATATAATGGATTTGCTCTAATGGTCCTCCCGGGCATACAATAGCACCCGCGCCACATGACGGACCACATCCTGATGGTAACGGCGCCCCAGCTAATGATGCGAACGGGCCTGTGCTCCGACTTCCTGCACCTCCCAACAAGGGGATTGTGTTCACACCCATTCCTCCTGCAGATCCCACTGTGGCTAATAACGTCACGCCAACCGCTGCACCAGACGCTGCAGAAGCGAACGGGCCTGTGTTCAAACCAC